>JAMKCH010011193.1:0-148264 GCA_023653785.1 Ophioderma brevispina | reverse complement strand
ACTACGCACAGACATAGTTTTCAATAGTACAAGTAACATATTTAAAACACAAACATTAAAATGTGAAATTAAACATGTCCAATCCCTCATGAAGTATAGAAAGGACTTTTCACCGATTGCCTTGATATCTTGATAGACCTATTATCGATTTTGATCACTGAAGTAGCACTCTTTGTCCCAGCGATACGTATTCGTTCACAATATTTATCTGTGCGCTTTGAGATATTTGGACACTCAAAGCTATCGAATACGTATTCAATTGTTTGTTAAACCGTTTTTTACAAATGTGTGTTGTTCGACTCGGCTATTTTGGGTGGGAGATGTAATTTCACTTTTATTTTTTGGGTACAATTAATGAGTACATAAAATGCAACCAATCACCTATAACTCAATTTGACCAAAAATCATATTCGACACTATGTCCATTGACCACTGACGACTAACTATCATTTTAGAGTTACTTAGCTTATTGTTTCAGCGTGCATTATTTTTCACGAATGCACTGGGCTCTGTCAGATCTGCACGGGTCCATCAGATAATGCACTGGGTCATCAGATAATGGCACGACTGGTCACCACAGTCACAACTCCATTCAGCTACAGAATACCGTCAATCATTGATATCGACTTACTGCTCAATATCAAGTACTGCCTGCATCGTCTATATACCCTCTACGAACTTAGTATCTACAATCTATGGTGTCAGTCTATACTTCAATTATGGTGTTTTGAAAACAATATGGTTTCTGCTTAGTATTAGGTGAATTCACGTGCGCAGACCATTCAAAAATAATGTGGATTTTGACTGGTCTTTCCGAACCGCGTATATCTTAATTACGACGTTTGACATAAAATATTGATCTTAATATAAATTCCTTATGTTATAATTTGTCAAATTAGAAAGCGTTTCAAAGTTTAGCTGCTATATACGGAACTTCCCTAACCTCTTGCCTGACTTCAGTGCGAGATTTGATGGGCGCCCCAGTAAACCGCACGCGCTGTCTTAAAGCGACGGCGTTTATACACTCGCGCGTTCAAAATTGGCATCCATGACGCCGTTTCGTACAAGCTGCGTCAATGTTATGTGACATCACTACAACACGGAGCAGAGAAATGGACTATTCATGTTGCTATATAATCTTAGGCCCTGATAATTAATTTGTACCATCAAGAAACCCAAAATCAAAAATTCACAAATAAATTGTTTTCAATGCGCGAAACCATCTGTTTTGTACATACATGTCGGCGTTGGTCTTTAACATAACAACTCTAATACAGTTGGCATGGAATTGGTAGAAGAAATTCAATCAATTTTATATGCAAATCGTCACTGAGGGTTGTTTTTGGAAAAAGTAAGGGCATGCGAAAAGTTTATCCTTTCTTTCAAGTTCATTGACGCGTTTCATCACTAATGGGTTTGTTTTTGAACTGCCAGGGAGGTGCGAGAAAGATTAGCCACTCTAACGTCTTAGAGAGTCTGATTTTTTCTCGCACTTCCAGATCATTTCAAAACAACTAATCACAATGAATGCGTCAAGGTCTTTGGCACTATTTATAGATTATAATTTGACATGTTGGAGTATAGAAGTGTTTTTTAATTTAATTTAAAAACAAAAAAACACGCGTTTTTAACCTAATTTTAAAAAATTACATTAATTATTAATTTAATGTAATGATTTGATGCTATTTTTTTCCTCAAAGTGATACGGATAAACCACAGCCTCAAGTGCAGCATCGACAGAAGAATTGCACGTTTCCTGTAAATGGTGGGTCAGTGCATGCAGCACTCTAGCCTCCGGCTCTCGTGCTGCCTGGACTGACCCATACGGTCAATTGCGATTATCCTGTCGAATGCACTAGCCTAGGTCCTTATCCTTCTCATATAATATATATATATATATATATATATATATATATCTAGATGATCAGTATATGCGATTAGATAGATATATATATATATATATATATGTATCTCTTTACAATCGTTCCCACATACTTGCAATTTTGCTGTTTGGGTAGTAAATAGAAATTACGAGGTTGTGCAGTCTATATATAGTAGATAGAGGTGGGAATAAGTCGTTTATGGCAATTGTGTCTTGTGCTGTCTGATGACTCCGTCGACTCATGCGGCGAGCCGCCGAGTTGGCGTCTATGAATTATTCTTAATCTAACATATTCGTTTTGAAAAACACTTAATTTCACTCAAATTCATCCAAACTATCAAATTCGCATTCATGTATGATTTCTTATGTAAACCAAATACAGCCACTGTTTATCTTTCTGCAGCTGTATAGATTTTTTTCCCTTTTCTGCTCCAACCATATACTGCATATAGAGTCCTTTTAATGTTTTGCGTATCTTACCCTAATTAAAATATAATGTTCTGTTTGAACAATCACAATAGCAACCCGTATCGATTTCATTTCTGGGTGGATTGCACCATACTACTGAATAGAAGTTTTGGTCCACTCACCAGAAGTAACAAAACAATTGCACTGTTTGATCATCACAATAGCAACCCGTATCGATTTCATTTCTGGGTAGATTGCACCATACTATTGAATAGAAGTCCGGGTCCACTCAGAAGTTACACAACAATTGCACTATTTGATCATCATAAAAGCAACCTGTAGCGGTTTCGTTTCCGGATAGATTGCGCCTTACTACCCCCGGACATACTACTGAATAGAAGTTCTGGCCCGCTCACCAGACGTAACAAAACAATTGCACTATTTGGTCATCACAATAGCAACATGTATTGGTTTCGTTTCTTGGTAGATTGCGCCAAACTACTGAATAGAAGTTCTGGCCCACTCACCAGAAGTAACAAAACAATTGCACTATTTGACCATCACAATATCAACCCGTATCGATTTCATTTCCGGATAGAATGCACCATACCACTGAATAGAAGCACAGGTGTAGAAGCCCGGACTATGGCTCCCGCCGGACTATAGTTGCTTTCACACCGGCCCACTCACCAGTAGTAACAAAACAATTGCACTATTTAACATTAGCAAACCGTATCGATTTCGTTTCTGGATGGATTGCACCATAATACTGAATAGAAGTTCTGGCCCATTCACCAGAAATAACAACCTGACAAATTGAGTGCCGATGATCGATATTGACAAATTGAGGAAAACGTTCTAAATCAGCCTACAATATAGAAATTAAGGAGTTAAGGATCGCTAAAGTTCCAGTAGTCCTTATTGTTTAAAGAATCACTCATTGCTCATGTTCTCTAATTTAGGAAAAAATCATCGACCTATTTCTTTCGTGCACATAAAACATGCCACCAGAGAAGATGAGAAAGAAGTAGGTGGTTCGACTGCTACTTCAAAAGATAAACTGTTCAACCGCCTATTCATCTCAATCGGCTTAATCCAATCGATTGGACAAAAGACTTGCACTACTTGCTGGAGAACATTACATACACCTGTCATTAAATCCAGAAACATTCCAATTACCCAGTTTTCAATTGGTATGTGCACAGGGTCTATACACTATGGTTGTGACCAGTACAGCGAAACGTACTCGCCTGCATCAGTTATAAACAACTTTGACCCCAAATTTTCAAAGTATTTTGGCACTTTGGACACTTTCTGACACAAAAAAGTATGGTTGAGATGTATTGAAAATGCATGTATCTAATCATTCATCATATCATATTTCTCAGGAAATAACCGGATATTGGTAAATTAGGCTAAAATAATAACATCTTTTATTGACCCCCAAAACCTTGAATCAATGTTAGCTTACCAAAAAAGGGTCGCTTTTGCTGTTTCTTTCGTTAAAAAGTCACTGATTTCCTCAATTATTTCGCCAACGATTAAAATAAATAACAATCAGTCAGAACAACCGCGGAGTTCATTGCCAGCAGAGATCTTTTAGCTGGAAAATTAATAAGCTATTTTAGTGGGAGTGTGTCAATTACTTCCTGTTGTGAAACCTTCCCGAACGGCCAAGCTTGAGGCGGTTGAACACATTACTTCAAAGGTCCAATCGAGTGGCCCTTGAAGTTTCCTAACAATGAGCTGATGAATGAGAGTAATCCTGGGTAATCATATTGCAAAATCGAGCCATCTCCTTCTTTCTCATCTTCTCTGATGCCACCTGTTTTCGGAATACTCTATGCCTGCACCATCACCCGTGTCTCAATTAAACGTTATACAGAGCTGTAATAAAACCAGCTTTTTTTTCTAGTCGTCATTACACAGATTTGGATGCAATTCCTATTCTATTTCAAGTCTACCATTCTAGTTGTAAGCCCACATCACAGACATCGTGTTCATATAATGGACTCAATGGTTTCGTTTTCACCAATTGCAATCTCTATCTTTACTTAACAAACATAATATTCAAGAACAGTTAAGCTCGTGAATCGATACATTTCTTTCCTTTTGACAGAGCTATTGTACATTCGTATTTGTATCAGAGTAGGATTGATAAGTCATTCATCACAGCCCACGCAAGCTTAAGGTAGCATACAGGTTGTGGTCTATCACTTTGAACTTGTCCTATATTTTATACAATCTCTTTAAGATGTATGAAAACAGTAGTTCGACAGTGTCAATAGATCTCGCATTAAAAGTAAAACAGATAAATAGTAATAGGTTTTAACTCAAACTTAGACAATTTCTTGTAGAAAAATATCTGGATTACAGTCAAGTAGTTTTTGAAGATGCATTGCACCTCAAAGTAGTGTATTATATTCTGAATTGTTTTGGTTATGATATGAAAACCCTCTCTCCCATTCATCACATCACTACTAATATACTAAGTGTTTTAAGGTAATCAATTACTAAAACATTCTTGTAAAGTGGATAGCCAACTAATGCCACTTCTGATCTCGGAAAATACTTAAAATGATACTATTCTAACTAATATTTCTCTCTTTCTCACTTGACATGTCAAGTAGGTTAATTGTTTAAACTCACTTGTACAACAAAGCGGTTGGCATAGCGCGCACGTCCAAAGCAATAAAAATAGTGTACTTTACAAAAGAATGTCTTCATCTAAACGTGTTCGTTAAACGTAAAATTCTTTTCTTTAATCAATCTATGACTACACTATTGAACATACCACGTGTAATTACACGTCTCGCGTATGGTTTCTAAATTTCTTTTAAAATGTGATGTTCTGAGCGTGAGCGTATAGAGGTGATATCTAACACTCAAAGCTCCTTATTGCTCCCTGAATCCCCGATCTTTGTTTTGGGTCAAGATTTTATTACAGAGTTGCTGTCAACTAAAAACAATAGTGGAGTGATACAAGCGAGTTTGGAAAAAGGAAGAATCTCCAGACAAAGTCTTAGATAATAATATATTATCAATGTTATAAAATGTTATTCTGTTCCAAAATTTAAACATATATCAAAAGTCTACAATATTGAAGCTACATTTTATTTCTTATCAAATTTAAAGTCGACCAAAGATTTTGCAATGTATAGTAATGTAGTTTTAATTTGTGTAATTAAATCTTTGGTTTTAATGTTATAGCATTATCTTAAAGACATGGAAACCCATTTGACGCATTGTCAGCAACAGATTTTGAAATAAGAAGTGACGGACTTACTGCAACACAAGATGCTGTTCGAAATAGTATCCTTTTGATTTTACAGCAAAAGAATGAATTAGTTGTTAAGATGCCCAACATGACGTATATAATAAAATTCCATATTACTTTCAGTTCAAATTAAATTATAAATATCAGGATTGTGTCTATAAAACATATACCAGAGAAAGAGAAGAATTTCAAAGTGTGGGAGTGATTGAGGGAAAAGTGAGAGAGTGTTTGTGCAGGTGTGGTTGTGTGTGTGGGGGGGGGGGTACCTGACAGTGTTTAATTGGGACGACTTTCGTTAAATTCATTACTTCTGACAGAGTAAACTTTTTGTGTCATAGCTCATAGCCTGACCTAATATACAAAGCAAAACAATTAGGCTCTCTGAATACAGGATATGCTTTGAATAACTCCGATGTCACTAAGTAGTTAATTAAAGTTCCTTTGTTCAATTGCCGTGTTGTTTGATCAGTATTTTCTCATGAAAGGATCTTTAGGCTTCAAACTGCATTTCATTTTTTTTTTAAATCTGAAGTACGCATAGAAATATGTTTGATGTATAAAATTTACACACCACTCTTTAGTTGTGTCATCTGCAGCAATTCCGTTACCGTATGGTGCATAAGTTCATTCCTCAGTCGAATTGTCTTTAATGAAGATTAATGACCAACGAGTGCGTCCCTTGTGAAAGTGGGGCGGAATCAATGAGGGGTAAATCCATAATACAGGGTTCAAAATCGTCAAAGGTCAACGGACATCACAAAGGGTTAAATCTTTAATATTGCTCTGATTTCTTTAAAATGGTCTCAAATTGCTCATGTTTCCTAAAACACTGCAACAAAAATACTTTGTATTGTCTAACATATTTCTAAAATCACGAACAAATAAAGGTCAATGGAATTGATCTTGTTTGTTATTTATCGTGATAACCAAATACAAAAAAGTGCCAGTTACTTTTGTTGCAATCCTGTGGAAAGGTTCACAATTTCAAATAGCTTAAAGGTGCATTTCGCGATTCCAGCACCTTCTGTTTTATTCATTGTTCACTAGATATCCTTGAGAAAAACTTATTCCCAAAATTTGAGTTGATTCCGATCTTGCGGTTTTGTTTTATGAGCAATTGCTTGTTTCTCACGGTCCCATAGGCCCCTGTGCTGTAATTTCTGTCCGTTTACGGGCAGAAAATACAAAATAGTTTCTTTGTGTGTAATTTAATTGACCCTAAATAACCTTTGATATCACACCTGTTAACATCACATATTGCACTGTATTCAAGGGTCAGTCTGTTAAATTACTACTGAAATCTATTTCACACACACACACACACACACAAACGCAAGCACACACACACAGACAATTTAATATTTTACACACACACACAAACGCACACACAGTGCTCATACATTGTTCTCTGTTGAACTCGATCAGCATGCACAATATGTTAATTGCATTCAGATACCGTCTGGTATTTAACAGTTACATCGATTTTATGTGAACAACAATTAATTAATGGTAATCAATTATTCTGGCGAGATAATTTGGCAGAATACGTGGGAATAACATGACCAAAAGAAGCAAATTACAGATACAATTGGCCAAGTCATGATGACACAGTCTAGGATGAGGCGGGCAATTATTCCGAGACAGCACGTGTTTAAAACAATAACGTGGGTGTTCCTTGCTGAAGCGGATACATGATAAACGAACACTCTTCACAAGTCTCACTAATTTCCAAACGTGTGTAACACCCACAATACACATGTTCTTGGCTGATCTAATTCACTGTAACGCTCCGCATACTTCACAAATTCGGATTAACTTATATTACATGGATTAAAACTATCCCATAAATTTATACAAATGTGTCGTTCCCATTGCAAATGGAATTTTGATCGCCTAATATCCCATTCACACTATTTCAATTATGATGTCCCCACTCCTTCTCGTATCTCAAGTAAAAGGTCTAATGAACAAACTACAATAAAGAATTACAATCCTATCTGTGTTAAATCGCTAATGGCAATTTATCTTACTCTTTATACGAGACTTTATCCCCGGGTAATTCCCAAATTTCAATAGTGTTTGATTTTGCAACACGCATATTCGGAAGAATCGTCTTTTTATAATTCACGAGCAGAAGTACCTTGTCCTTCAGGAACATTAATGCGCATTTGAAGTGTCATATGAACACAAATCTTCCTTAAATCAGTCACTGTATTTGCAATATTATTAGCCAATCGCAGGTGTTCCTCCTCGGGGTGTAAATTCATATTCCTTGCTCTTGAATAAAAAGGGAAATTTCCTCATGTATGTTTCCATTTAAGAATGCAAGACCACAATACGTGGTGGATCGAACTGCAGTAGTTCAATAAATCAATGTAGGTAAGATAGGAAGGTGGTAACCGTTGCTATTCTGTGTTCGTCAAGGCAGCAATGCAAAAACACCGTAAGCAATTTTAAAGGAAATTTATTGCTTATTAAAATGTTTTAGAACAGTTGGTGAAATAACGTGCTTTGACTCATCATTTCTCATTCATGTATACATATATCTCGAAGAAGAAATGCCCGCGAAGAACGCGTCATTATCATGTTACCCTGTGGTGGTGTTTGAGTTTTGCAGCTTTAGTTTCAAGTGCTTTACTCTGTATCTGTCCACTTGGATTTCACCTTTGTAGAATCTATATCCTATAAAGCTTTTAAGTGTATATTAAAACTCCCTGTAGTGTTCTTATCTTGAGTTCGAGGTTGCGTGTAAGTAATGTATTAAATCTGGATTTAGCTACCATATGGGTATGTGGGAGGAATGAAAAAAAACACCAATTTTACTTTCTTAAAAGAGGTCCTGTGGTGTTTTGTCAAGTAACAGGAATTGATTCCTAAAAAAATCATTCATTTTTTTAAGATTTATTAAAATCGTAAGAGAAGAACAAGCCAGAAATTGTTCAGTTCTTTAAAGCTTTTAAAAGTCTCGACGAAATGAGAACAAAACCTATAATATCAACAGCGGTACGTTTGACCCCCAATTTGGAAGATCTACTCCACTATGAAATTTCATTGCGCGCAAACCTGAATTATCTAAAATAATAAAGTTTGACACAGATCTCTATGGAGATTGGGTGACAGAGGGCGCTATAACATGCAAATAAAGACATTTATAGGCCTATATGACAAGCTGCCTTTCATGGATTTTTTCTGTTTTTGCAGGGGTGAAAGCTCTTGCATGTCCCCATTTATATCAGTTTTCAGAATGCGTCTCCACCGCATAAGATTCTAAAAACAAAAGTGACAATTTGTATTGGGTACAACAGCTTTGTCTTCAAAGCAGGGTTTGGGGCTGGATGGGCTCCTGATGATTACGATCATCTTAGATTCACTGCATCAAAACCGATGTTAGGAGTGATTTCCAAATTCAACCGCCGCCTGATCCACAGTTGACTAAATCAAAACCGATGTTAGGCGTGGTTTCCAAACTCAACCGCCGCCTGATCCACAGTTGACTGATCAAAACCAATGTTAGGAGTGGTTTCCAAACTCAACCGCCGCTTGATCCACAGTTGACTGAATCAAAACCGATGTTAGGAGTGGTTTCCAAACACAACCGCTCCTTGATCCGCGTTTGACTGAATCAAAACCGATGTTAGGAGTGGTTTCCACACTCAACCGCTGCTTGATCCACAGTTGACTGAATCAAAACCGATGTTAATAGTGGTTTCCACACTCAACCGCTGCTTGATCCACGGTTGACTGAATCAAAACCGATGTTAGGAGTGATTTCCAAAGACAACCGTTGCTTGATCTGCGGTGGACGGGTGGTTGAAACATATTTCATTATTTGTTACAATAGAAACCGCTACAACCACTACTAACCTTAAAGAAGCGAGCGAAGCTGACGAGCAATCGCGCGAGTTTTGAAGTACCTCTTAATTTGATGAATGACTCGTAATATCAAATAAAAAATAATTGTTATTGCTCATTCAATTATTTTTATTGCTCTTTGTACTTTCTATTGCAATATTTTATCTTAAAAAATAAATAGTTTGCTGATACGAGAGGATATTTACAGAAAACAAATCGGAGGCACTTTTTTCGAAACCATTTTTTGTTCATAATAAATGCTTACCAATGTACAATGTACAATATATAATGTACAAAAAGTATCTCGGCATGCTTTTCTATCAGTATTGTGCCAAAGTCCGATAATTTTGAAAGTTTTTCAAAATATACAGTTTGTTGCTCTTTCATTTAACACCTCGCGTGTAAAGAGTGTGTAAAATGGCTAAGATAGAACGTCCGAAAGACGCAAAACCTGCTTACCAAAAGTTGCACTTTATGAAGTTTTCAATGGGCATTGCAGTGTACTGCGACACTAACAACCGGACCATAATTAATATTGCAAGTATGCTTACTCGTCATCAGTCGGAAACCCTCTTTGTATCAAATCAATACACACGGATTATTTTGTTGTACCACGCAGTGACCATTGAAAACTCCATGAAGTGCAACTTTTGGTGATTTAGTAATTTATGTTGCGCATGAAAGAAAATCAGGCATGCCTCTCTATAGCCCGTTTAAGATAGAAAGCAAGTTAAAACTTATTTGTTGGTTTTCTTTTCTACTGTTTGAATTTACATACTGTCCCAAACGGCCCTATTATAAGTATGCTTATAGTTTCTATCGAAAAAAATAAATAAACAACCTTTATTTAGGCAGCGTTTTTGGTTATTCACTTCATGTGTAATTTTATATTTTGGGAAGCATTCTAATTATAAAAAAAAGGTTTCGTAAAAAATGTCGGCGCATTTTTCTGGAAATGTTATCGTATCTCTTTAACAGTTGTCATTGCAGTATGAAAGCTGTATGCATAACTGCATGGGTTTATGAAACTTCATTAATCTCAATATTTCCTAGAACAGCTTTTCACTTAATCATTTTTTTTCCTTGAATGTAGTTTTAATTCTGTATATATCAAATTCGTGCTTATGCAATGATTCAAGATCAAATGAATCGCGTGGCTTTATTTAAAATAGTATATAAAAAGTGTCTGAAAATTTTGCTGCCAGACTTGTCCGTATTCTGCTCTAAACACGGCAGAAAATAAACAGAACTTACACGTGATTTTGGTAGATGTACACGGTTGTGAGTGATATATGAATATACATGTAAATGTGTCCTATTATGGGTAGATGTTTGGATGGGGGAAGTTGGTTGTACTTGGTTGTGGGTGATATAAGAATATACATGTAGATATGTCCTATTATGTGTAGATGTTTGAGTGGGTGAGTGGATTGTTATCACACTAATTAGCATAATTTATACTTTACGGAAAACACGGACTATTTCAATTTACGGAGTAAAACATTTCGCGGGCATTTTAACAAAGAAGACTAGCATCATTTTGTCTATGTATATTAATGTGTAGTAATAAATGCGTAGTTTTAGTTACCTGGCATATAAAGGTGTGCCTGCACGCGGAGTGCTCATCTCTCTTTGAAGTTTGGGCCAGATTCCATATATTATATATAATGTTGCTGGGGTCGCCACTCCTCCCAGCATATGCCGGTGTGAAAGTAATTGCCACAGTCCGGGCTCCATAGACGACAACGGAATAAAGCGTGAAACTAATGTTGCGTGAAGAGTCAACTGAATCGAGTGCCCTATTCTTTACCATTGTAGGCAGACTGTGAGTACGGCGGACTATAATTTCTTCTACACCGGTACCCATTTATACCTCTGGGTGGAGAGGGCAATCGAGGCAAAGTGCCTTGCCTAAGTGCACAACACATTGGCGACAGCGGGGCTCGAATCCACAGCCTTAAGCTCATGAGGCGATCCAATTGCGCCACATGTGCCCTCATGTGACCAGGCATATAAATGTATAATGTTTTGAGCATACTGTTGTTTTTATTCTCAGGTCTTGAGAAATAAATAATATCTAATGTCTAATAACATCTATGGTCACGATAAAGACGCTGCCATCACAACCATATTCGTAAAGCAAATAAAGTACCTCGGAATAGAGGAGGAGCAGAATATCATAGGGGCCTTATTTAAGGAGTTCGTTTACCTCCCACTACAGAAAAGGTTTGACACCTTTGGTAGTTAGTATGGACCCTCTACATCAATGCTAGGTAGGAAGTGCTCTCAAATTGTGGTATCACTCTTTCAATAGGGGCCAATTTAAGTTTACACAGGGGTCAAACTTTTAAAATGCCCCAATCATGTTGAAATGTATGCCATATTGTCCATCTAATCATAAGGATTCCAAAAATGTATAGTTTGTACCACCTACAACCATTGGTTTTGGAGTTATAAGGTAAAATGGCTAAAATGGTAAAAAAGGTCAATTTCAATTAGTACAGGGGTCAACATTAAAAGTTAATCTGATTATATTTTAAATAATTGCAAGTTATTGCCTGAGGTTAGAGGACTCATAAAAGGTATAGTTTGTATTATGTTAAATGCTCACTTACGGAGATAAGGTTCAAAGAAGGTCAACACCAATTGGGTATGTTGACCTATGACCTATTTTTGTCCCATAACATGGTAACTATGTATTGCAGATGGTACAAACTATTCCTTATTTTGACTCATTAAGCTAGATGAACAACTTCTATCATTTTCAACAAATTGGAGCAACTTCCGATTTTGACCCCTGTACAAATAGAAATTGACCTTTTTAACCATTTTAGCCATTTTTACCCTATAACTCCAAACCATTGGTCATAGTTGGTACAAACTATACATTTTTGGAATCCTTATGACTAGACGGACAATATGGCATACATTTCAACATGCTTGGAGCATTTTAAAAGTTTGACCCCTGTGTAAACTTAAATTGGCCCCTCTTGAAAAAGTGACACCACAATTGAGAGTACTACCTACCCAGCGTTGATATAGAGGGTCCATACTAACTACCAAAGGTGTCAAACCTTTACTGTAGTGAGGGGTAAACGGTGATGTTTGACCTGGGTCCTAGCTCCTCCACTAGAAACCGTGAAATGTATTTCCAGTAAATTTATGAATAACTCCAAGTGCGCATCCATGCAGGCAAAAAATGTCGGTCAGATCAGTATCTTATTCTCTGTATCTGTGAGCAAAGACTATAACAATAACATTCATTTATAACCAGCGTATCATGGCGAGTCAATCAGATATAGTGTTCAGTAAATATGCCGCGTTACTGATCTCTGCGTGTATAATTTACGCACATCGGTAACCTCCGCTCATCGCGTAGGTATACGACCAATCATAATCTCTGTCAAAAATTATCTCTCAACCTGCTAATTATGTCAGTGTAAATCCGCTACTTAGCCAAAGAAACCGTATTACGTCCTATCAATAGAATGGAACATCCGTGTTATTATTTGGGCATTTTATTTATGTTTTTGTTTTTGTCTTTTGGTTGTTGTTTCTTTTTGTTTTTGTTTTTGTCTTTTTTTGGGGGTTCTTGCTTTTTTGGTTGTTTTTTATTATTATTATTTTCTTCTAGTAATTTGTTATTTTTATTTAGCCATTTCTTATTTCAACATTCTACTTTCAAAACTTTAATCTCCAAAAGGCTAAAAAAGCGTTCAAAGAAATTTCGCATAATCTTCTATTTTCCAAATATGCGAGAAAATTAAATAAGCCTGTAAATAATCGGTTACGTGTTGTGAAATATCACTTCAGAATAGTTTCAATTCAATAAGTAAATCCTCTCTATTAATAAATTATATAAATAAGTAATACTCTAAGAATTATAAGATGGCTTACTTTCATTCCCGCTTTAACTACGACGATTTGATAATAAACACATATTCTTGAAAATCCTTATCAAGCTTTATTAATTTCCATTTTATCTAGTTTTGTTATCTTTAAATCCCCCATAAAAGATATGAACAAGTTGAAGGGCAGTCATATCAGATATGACGTAAATCATTTCATTCACAGTCAGCTTTCACGCTTGAAAACACAACATTTCAAAATTATCCAAACATCTAAAATTGTCTCCACATCGGAAAAATTTGTCAAGACCGCGGGCACTATTCAAAGTTGCATCGATGCTTGCTTGCCTCGGGGGAGTTTTGTAAGTGTATTTTTAGACTTCTTTAATTTTCGTGTCATTGGCCGTGACTAAGAAATGACCTCTTTTATGCCTATTTTACGGTAATTGAAATTTGCTTGTAGTAAACCAGATGCGTGTCTATCGTAACTTTATCATCACATCTGATTCCAAAAGCTTTTAGAAAAGCATTCAGAACTTGTGTATACTGCAGCAAAGAATTTTGTTTTGCTGTCTACGCTTTATATGATTACACTGCCGTTATTATAACATTATAAGAAAGATGACATTCTTCCCGTACGCCTATTGATCTCCATGAATTAAAAAAAGTTCCCCATCTTGTTGGTAACAGCCTGATAGACATAAAAACTGCCTCTATAAACAGACGCTGGACCAAAGAGAAAGCTAGCAGAGTCGGATTTGAGTTAAATTTCAAATTGTAGAAAATAGAAAAACGAATAAAGAAGAACAAAAGGTTATTGTCTATTTTCGAATTAAGAACTTCTTGAAGCACAGGTCGTATCCTAAATGAGCATTAAAGTATAATGTTCACTGGGTAAGTGGCAAATAATCAGCATTAGATATGCAGACATAGGATGCCAAATTGAGTTCATTTTCAACGATAAACACCTCACATCGGAAGCAACACAAGAGAGGAAATAACTGCAGGCCATAGTGACACTCCTCGGCGTTTAGATTATAGCAAATAAATCAAATAAAGTTGCAATGTTCAAATAATTAGCTCTTATACTATCCCCGGGTTATGTTTTCTGCTTTACGTTGGATCCAAGCTTGCTAAAGGCTTTTGGAGCGACCGAGGCGATATCAAAAATCTCCAGGGTCTATGTAAATTTAAATACAAGGTGTTTTCAAAAATAATAAGAATGGTTTGCTTAGAATTCCGTTTTGAATTTGGATTGATTAGTACACAAACAACCCTGTTATAAATTCCCATGTCACCACAACACCTCTGCGTATTTAACCATAAATTCAATTTATTGTATGCAACATTTGAGAAGGGTACGCCATATGTGTTGACCAGAGTTTACTCGTTTACCATACTTTACATTAGGCAAAGTTGATAGATTACCACTTTAAGGGATTAGCAGCGATTTGCTAATCCGAAACATCGAAAAAATCATCAAAATTCATGTTTTTGTATTTTTGTTACTGGCATGGATATGCAAACATAACCTGCAAGTGGTTGGCTTGAAATCCGTGTATTAAAGACAAGGCAGTACTTTTTATCCGATTCTTTAATTTCTATACGTGCGTATCAAAATTCCGACTTGAAATCAAAAAAGCCTTTCTCGGTGAATATCCCAGATTTTAAGCGTTATTGTTGCACCATGATCATATAGTTTGACCTCAAACACAAACATGATTGAAATCTTTGTCTTTGTTTATTCTGTGCTACTGTAAACCAGAATCAGCTGTTTATTGTAGATTTTGAGACGTCATCGCTCTATGTCTATTTACGGCAGACGGTAAGAAATATTTCCTCAAATACTTCTTTTTTTTCACTATTTGGTGGTTTGTTTCTTAAATAAAGCAGTTATTTGGAATTGTACACACTTATCCCTGATTTATAAGTTAAAACAAATGTATTTCCACATTTTTCGATTCTCTCGCAATATCGCTGCTAATCCCTTTAAGGTGCATTTCTCGATTCTAGCACCTCATTGTTTGTGTATAGTTCACCAGATATCAGCTGATATCCCCAAGAAAAAAATGATTCTGACGGTGCATTTTGATGTTATGAGCAAATGTTTATATCGCGGTGCCTTATAGGCCACTGTGTTGTAATTTCTGTACGGACAGAAAATACAAAATTACTAATTTCTACCCGAGTAGATGGAATTTGCACGTAAGATTAGGCGCACATACTATACTTAGGACAGCGGTTCAGATGATATAAGTCGGGGGACGAGTCTCTGGATCATGATATGCCCCTTTAATGCGCCCATTCAAGATGGCCCAAAATTCTGCAGACTCTACAAGTGAGGAATTTTGAATTATTAATGTGAAAATGCAATTTAATAACAGTAGAAAAGTATTCAGCAGCGATATTTTAATTGCAATTATATAGTCATGAATAAATCGAAACTCTCCATTATATTTTTAAAATGTCTGATTACGACATCTCTCAGAGGAGGAATGGACGTTAATCTGGCGAGCAACATAAATGCTACCAGTGTGCAGAAAAGATTAAGTAGGGTTAAGGAAGGTAAAATACGTTTATAAACTGTTATAACAGTAACCGAATGATATCAACGAAGTTTAAGCGAAGCACTATTGCGCAGCAAGGACATGTACAAGCAGCCATCGATAAGGAAGTGTTGATAAATACCATTGCTATTAAAACAAAATGACTCCAAGTTTGTGTGGAATAGCAAGAATAAACGTATTCCAGGGAGCATTTAAACCAATCCCATAATGCATTGCAATGTGCTTATACTAAAGTGTCCGAAAAATATAGATTAATTTATCATTTTAAAGAAGTATTCACGTACATTACGTATCGCCCACCAAGCTCACTACTCTGTTTTTATTTCTTTTGTAATACATTGTTTGCTGTTATATTTCTGTGCATTTTGTGTACAAACAGTATTATTGCATTCAAAATATACATAAGAGATTAATTACAGTAACCAAATTTGAATTCTAACTCAATATCTTGGTTTAATTGTTTGGGAAGGCTACGGACTGTTGTACTCTAGTACAATCAATAATGCCTTATATGATGTGACAAACAAAAAATACATACTTCTGGCCCCTCTTGTTTTTTACACCTGGTGTTATTTGAGTATACAGTATGGGCATATCATTTAAGATCATTACGTAATCGCTTTCCAAACGCAATGAGCACTATGCCTTTCGTACAGCATTTCTGATTCATATCCCTTACGCCCCTAGAGAAAAATGACTAGCAACCTGACGATCACCGCAAAAAGGGAGGTAGAGGTATTTGTGTCGTTAGATCTAGGGGCACTTTCTCCGTAAACACAAGGCAGGGGTCCGCTCTTTTATTTTTGAAAAAGTGGCAAAAAATGGCATTTAGGGATTTAAGCGATATATTCATTGCAATAAGCAACTGAAATGCATCTTCCAACTATTTAAGCGTTAGTTCTCTTTAGCCCTACTGTAATTCTTGCCATATTGTTTATTGGCCCAAACAATCACATTTGACCAATCGACAGGTAATACTCAGTCACCTGTCTATGTGTTTTGGTTTAAATACAAAAGTTCAACCACCAAGTCAACTCATGCCAT
This sequence comes from Ophioderma brevispina, assembly GCA_023653785.1. Lineage (NCBI taxonomy): Eukaryota > Metazoa > Echinodermata > Ophiuroidea > Amphilepidida > Ophiodermatidae > Ophioderma > Ophioderma brevispina. Next base: position 131,386 of record JAMKCH010011193.1, on the reverse strand, counting down.
TGGGTTAGCTGACACACATGAATGCGGTAATTGTTCAATGAAAATTTATCATGTTTGGCTTGCATAGTAAACGCCGCTTATGGTAATCCTTCACTACAAATACTTCCTCTACGTGACGAGAATGCATTAGGTATTAGATTACACAGTGAACTTGCCATATCCCGCGTCTTCCTTCATCTACCTGCAGTCAGTTTTACCCCCGCGTCATGTTTACTGGGGACCAGTCAATAATTTATGTAATATCACCCTGTACGTGACACAGAGAGCGCAAAGTCAAGTGTGGTGTTTGAAATCACTATTACCAAGTTCAACCTGTTATTTGCCAACAACAATCTGGACTGGGCATCTATGTCAATTATCATTGTATATAATTGCAACACGGTTGGTGCAAACATTTAAATTATAAAAGAGTTTTCAAAATTGACATATTTCTTAGATATTAAGAAGGATAATGACCGCCAGAATATGTGAATATGAGCCAACTGTCTAATCGTCGTGAAGAATACTTTAATTCCAAACACCTGTTTACATGAATTTCCATTTACTTGTTGATATCACTAAATTGTACAATCCCCTTTAAAAAATGCATAACGAGAATTTTAACAGCTCTTCATATATATACCTTCCCATGTCCCTAACGTCCCTTAATTGCATTTAAAAAAATCACAGCGCGGACCCTTGTTTTAGGAGGAAATTGCTACTAAATCTAACAAGAAAAATAACGCTACCTCCTTTTTTGCGGTGATCGTCAGATTTTCCTCTAGGGCGTTAGGGATATAAAACCGTTATATAATTTCTGGTATTTGAACACTTTCAAATCTTAAACTATACTTGTGCCTTAAATATATCACGTGTAGACATCGGTTTGTTTGTTAACGACCGATAGCGAACGCCAGGCGACGTGAGTCTGCGTCACTAAAGTTTTCCAAACATTTGGTGATAGAATTAAAATAGTGAGTTTCAATCAATACCGAGCGTTGCAATGAGTACACCCATCCCTGGTCTTGGCTGGAATAGCACGGACCTTGTAAGGATGCATCAGTAAGTAAATATTGAGAGGGAGGAAAGAGAGAAAGGTGGAGGGAGAACGGGGGAGGAAAAGAGACAGAGAGAAAGTAAAAACTGACATTTGCTCTCACATTTCAAGGGCGGAGAACCTGCTAAAATCAATGAGGCACCGAAAAAAAGGTTGCGTTATAAATTTTTAGACATCAACTAACTCCATGTTATCATTTTAGACCTATAATTTCTACATACTTGAGTAAAAAATCCCAACACACGCTATTTTCTTAAACACTTATGAAGCGTCTTGCAATTTCATTGCCTGTGTTTATATGGGAAAATAGATACACGGCTTGTGCGTACCGCGTAAGTTATTTCAGTTTATTTCGCGAGCGTGTTACTGCGTTTTTGCTTCATACGCGCGAGCCTATTTACGTTGCGTAAACAATACCTTCTTCTCTAATTAATTGCCGCCACCTTTTGTAAAATGTTTGAGCTTGTATTGTTCCGGTTGGATGAAAAGTCATTGTATTTGGCTACATATTACATGATCAATGGATTACCAAAACAAAAAATATAACCAATATCTGAATATGTTGCATTTTCCTATGGTTTGGTCTATCCAATACTGGGGTAATATTTATTGGATAATGTATAGATTACGTAAGTTAAATGGTAAAAAAATTAATGATAAACCTAATAATTAAATTTATGTTTTTTTGTTTGAGGGCGTTTGACACCTCACATTTCGTTTACTCGAGCCATGTCATAAAATGATATACAGACTGCTGCGTACCGCCGACCTTCTGCGGTTTCCAAACCATCATCATTCATGGAATTCTGGCTGCTGATCTTTTTGTTAATATGTCCAAATCACATCAGTCGTTTCTTCCCCAGGTTGTTGTAATACACGTTCTGTCGACTATCCTAAATCCGATCCTTATTTGACTTCCTATCTCCACAAGTCATTCGGAGTTCTACCCTAAGGTACCTGTTGCAAATTGCCGCGAGTGGATTTCGTCTTCTAATTGTTACAGTCCATTCTCAATGCTGCTTGGCATAAGTACTATTACGCCTGAAGGATCTTTTTGTGGTTCTTATGCTAATTTTCCACCATGGGTAAAATCCTGATAAATTCATTAACAGCTTTATCAATAAGAAATGCAAAGGTCAAACTCTGTATTGCTGGCGTCATTGGTAATCGTGATTGTAGTACGTAGGTCTCCAAATGCCTCTGTATGGGTATCTCAATTTTAATTGTCTATGGCTCTATATCTACTGTTATTTGCGTGACATCCTCTGCTACATTTTTCTTAGACATTGGTTGTTGGATCTCTCATCATTAGTCTCAATGAGAACGTTATCCTCAGCGTAGTCAAGATATGTCAAGCGCATCACCGCGTATCAGTGACGATCAGGGGTCCACGGATCATTATTCTTGACATTGCTCAAACCTCAGGTGCCCAAACTGTAGTAGAATAGGAACAATAATGATCTCTTGTTTATCAGCTCTGACTGAAAACCATTTTGTATATTTGCCATATACAATAATGAACATGGCATTCTGGGCTTTCGTAGAGTCTTTACTTAATGTTAATTATCTCCTGACCAGTTGATACTGTACGCCTTGAAATTCCATGTGAACATAGTTAAATGCAACTTTGAAGGCCACCAAATTCCTCCTAAGTGAGATTGTTATCGTAAGGTTTTCTCAATATGCTGCAAAGACTTAAGTATCGGTGGGTACAACATCTACCTAGATAAAAGCATGTTTACAGTTTTCTCAAATGTTTGTCTTTTGTGACTTGTAGTATCATAAAGATGACAAAACATAATTCTTTTACGGTGCTGAGAAGAGTAATATATATATTCTATTATTCTATATTGGAACGCTTTCACTCACACGTTAAATATCCATTACACCAAACTGTTTCTAATGTCCTCGTTAAGTCTGACTCAGAGATTTCGAAATATTATTTTTTTGTGTAATAATGAAAAATAGTCAACTAGAACTAAAGATAGTAACCTAAAATGCACAATTCCGAATTTGAGATGAATCGGATTTTTCGTTTTGATGCAGTAAACATTTATGTGTAGTATTACGTCCATAGGATACTGTGTATAACAAAATTCCGGATCCGGAATTTTTATAACAAAGTTGTGATTTTCTATATGAAGGAATTCGATTTAAGCTTAGCAATTTCACACAGTGATTAGTATATGGACAAGCATTAGTACATGCAAAAAACACGATTTTTTTGGAAATTGAGGGCGCCCTCCTCAGGAAATCTCTGAGTCGGCCTTAACCTAGAAGTCAAGAAAAGACTGCAAAGAGGATGTATACTTGATACATTGTTCAAGCATTTTAAGAGACCGCACATGGTGCCATGCAGACCTAGTTATGGTTTTGTGGTTTTCCAACTAGTACTTAAACAGTAAACCACAGAGACACACAATCTTAAAGCAATATTAGCACATTTTTTGAAGAGCGCCCACAATTTTCAAAATTTGATATTTTTGCACAGTTACGTTGGTAATTGTCTAGGAAACTATACCTGCGAACGAGAATGCTAAAAAATGTGTATTTATCACAAAACAAGCGATTTTGTAATTAAAATTGGGATCTCAGATTGGACTTAACGCCAGAGCTGGAAATGCTACGTTTATGTCCGTCCATGATGAAATAGTGCCACCTCGAGAAAATAACCTCAAACTTGACTTGCCTGAACTATTAAAACAACTAATGGATGAGCGTAGACACGTACATGGCGCTATTTTCTGGCTATTTCACATTGGAAGGCCGTTTCTAGCGGCCGTTGAATTATCATCGGGGATCCCCGATAATAATTATTCTAGTAGAAAATTCCTTCGTTTGTGACACATAGACAATATTCGAGCTTAACCATTCACAGGTATAGTTTACTAGCCAGTTACCAATGCAACCGTGTAAAAATCTCCAAATTTTTGAAAATTGGGGGCGCTCTAAAAAAAAAGTGCTAATATTGCTTTAAAAATCAGCACAATAACTATTTTAAATTAAATATTTGCATTTGATATGTTTTCTTCCATAGACTATGCTGACTACATTAAACACAAATGTGCTTGATAATACTATAAATATAAGAACTACAAAAGATCAGCACAATTACCATTTTTAAATGGAATCTTTGCACTCTATCAGTGTATTACCCATTTGAAATATTAAATTCCTCTGTCGACTACATTAGATTAAAATGTACTTGATCAATCAATGTAAGGACTACGAAGTATAGCAAAGACTACGAAGAGGATCATACCTCCTCTACCTCCTATTTTTACAATAATCACGCATTGTTTCCACTAATCTGCTATAGATTCATTTACTGTTTCTAATGTCCTTGTCAGCCTGTAAGCCAAGAAAACACTGCGAAGAGGGTCTTACCCCCGTATTATTGGAACACATCTACAGAAACCGTAATAATCACGCATTTTCTTCCCTGCTACAGGTTCATTTCCATACTGTTTAATGTCCAAGCAAATTGCAAAGAGGGCTATACCTCCTACACCTATTATTAGAAGAAATGGAACTCAGTAATAACGTAGTTTCTCCGCTAATCTGCTACAAGTTCATTTTGAACTGTTTCTAATGTCCTTGACAGCCGGCGAGTCAGGAAAAAGACTGCGGAAGAGGGTTATACCTCCTATTATTGAAACAAGTCAGCCAGCAGAAATTCAATATTCACACGTATCTCCCACTCACATGGCACAGTTTCATTTCTTCAAAACTTTTACTCATACCATTGTCATTCTGTAACCAATTCCTTCTAAAACCATGGATAGAACAGAACTAGAATAGAGCCATAGTAGATATATGGGTCTTTCCATGAAATATGTCCTCAAGTGTGACATGATGTAAAATGTCAAAAATACATACTTAAATTTTTTTTTTTTTTTTTTTTTTTTTTTTTTTTTTTAATATAAAGCAATATATTCGTATTTAAAAAGTACAGCAAATGCCAATTGCAGACAGGTCATATTACTCCCATAGTTAGTGTGGGGAAATCAACATGTACACGGGACACCGGCGTCCTTGTTACATGTTGATTGATGCATGCTAATAAGTGATTGTATCATACATAAATTATCAGAATTGTTTTTGTAGATTGGAAATGTTGTCTTTTTGCAACATTATCATTGAGTGACTGTAAGTCTGCATTTTTCCATGAAATTAATACCGTTTTACTTGACTGGCAGTTCAACGTGTAACGTCGGACACCACTTATTCAAAGGTGCCAACTCACAAAAGACAGAGTTGAAAGGTGACCTTTTTTTATTTTAAAAATATGTTAGCCAAGTTCTTTTCTCAACATGGTATGGAAAATGCATACCTTGCTTAACAATGAAAATACAGACAAAACTGCATTAAATTATCACGTGTAACATCGGACACCACAGTTACGTCTTGATCCATTTTGTGCTAAATCTGAAATATGACAAAATTTATTGTCTCTAAATGCTGTTACATTTGTACCTGCAGTCATATATTATCATTATAAATTGATATAGAGGTCATTTGGACAAAAATATGGAAGTCACACACGCTTCCAATATGTAACAAAACATTTAAAGTCGGACACCAAATGTTACACGTTGATTCTTGCACTTTATAGAAATATACAACAGGTAAATAACGAAGAAGCTTTTAAATGTGATCTGTTTCATGATGTTTTTTAAGGTTTTTTAACCTATATTCTGCCCACCTATATCAATAAAAGGAAGTAAGCAACCATTTTCTTGCATTTACAACTTATTTCTGATTGTTCACTTTCTATGTCACAAAATGTCCCTATATTTACCCCGAACACCATCGTATTCAGTGAAAATTAACGAAAATGTTATAAATAATTTGCACCAAGTTGGTTGGCATATTAAAGCCTTTGATTTAGTCCACAAGTTGAACTCATTATCATTATAAAAACTGTTTTGGTCTAATTAAGATAAACAATTTTGTGATCACACATATCAAAAATGTGATTGAGGACATTTTTCATGGAAAGACCCATATATAACTATAATCATCTCTTTGTGTATTATATTGTGTAGGTAATATTCCTTTTTTAAATTAAATCGGATTGCAAACTCGCATATCGTTGTATATCGTATATTTTAATACTGTTTTCCAAATTAAAACGTTGAATTCCCGTGGGGTCGTCAAGCGTATCCAATGACTCGGTATTATTGTATTTGCATAACACGATATTCCATATAACAATGTGTTAATATGCCTTAACCAAACACGTAATCATTTTCAGAATATGAACTGAGACTGTGTACACTTGACGTACAAGCCAATCAATGATTTTATACCCAGACTCAACGATCAATATTTACATATAGTGTACAATGAAGCACGGAATAATATTTGCAGAGGCCCAGTTAATACATCGATATGATATGGGGAAAATAGATAATATTTCTACTAATATTCAATATCAAACATTAAAGGTTTTACCATTTAGTGTGTTATGCTTGCCTTTACGTTATTAAGCAAAATGCTATCAATTGTGTATGTTTTTTTAAATATTTTTCTGTTAAAAATTACGACACATGTGTACACTTAAGAGCATTCCACCTCAAAGTTACATTGCTTACAACAACATCAGAACAAAGTTTAACAGACCGAACCATTTATATTAAAAGCGACTAACGAACAGATCGGGTTTCTAATATGCCAACGAAAATGATATGAATTGCACAAAGAAATAGACTCACTGAATTGACAACGCGTTGCTCATTTATACAACGCGTTGGCAAAACCTGCATTCCTATTGGCTACTTTCACAACGCGTTCAAGCAAAGCGTTATGTCCTCACCGGCTTGTCATATGTAAGAGTACACGAAATAGATCAATATAGAACATTATTATTGTAAACACAATATGATAATAAACTTTATGTTTCATCCTTAGTCTTAGTTTCCGGTGCGAGATATCCTGGGGGCGCTAAAAGCTTCCTCGTGGTATCACAGAGAAAGAGGCGTCTGATTGTCTAAAGTACATTTTTAGGAATTACTTCTTTATTTTGGAATTTGGAATGAAAAGTGTTTCTTTAAAATATGTCAATATTTTCAGATTTTTTGATAGCTGCTTTGAAATGTTTACCAAATTCACATGACTATGTGGTTTTATTCAGAAAAATACCGAAACGGCCTGTGAAAAATCGCGTCATCGTCATCGTCATCATATTCGTCATCGTTATCTTCATCGCCATATTAAAAATAATGAATCCATTGGACAACCGTAGGGTGGGAAGAGTCTTTTTCAAAATGGCGTGTTTCTGTATTTAAAATATCAAGACCTTGTGCATATTGTCCTGGCTATTTTTGTTTTATCTGATTCAGTCTAGAATTTGAAGGCCGATTTAACCCATCTTTTGCAGTTAAGTTTCAAGCACATGAAGCTTTCGATGAAAAACAAGCGTGACATTAAGTGAACTGTGCATATTGGAGACGCGATTTTCAATAACTAGCTGCAGCCTAGTTTGATAGACAAATTGATAAACAAACATTCAGGCCAAGAGATAAGAAAATAGTTGAATATCAGTTAAGTTACGAGTATGTGTAAGCGATCTTAACTATAGGATGTCTGTTATGATAATAATGACATTTTACCAACACACTGTTCTTTAGCTGTATTAAAATAACATTCTAATAATTGTTAGTAGCACTACATTTAATATACCCCATGGCCGGCAACACATATTTATTTAGAGCTACAATTTGAATAAGGGTCTACCACATGGACAGTGTGTTTTCGCTCTTTTAACGAGACATGTTTACATAGTGAGGTAATTATCGCAAAGGCTTTCTAATTGACTTTCTTCTTCAATAATTAGCAATTGGTATCTTTGACAAAGTCGGTGTAAACATTTGAAAACGTTCATTTAACTTTGATTGGTTTTACCTGTTTTATTACAGCTGTTTACGCTTTCTATTTTTAAGTATATCATGAATGATCAGGCCCGTAGCCAGGAATTTATGTGGGGGGTGCGGAATTGCCAGAAGCGGACCTTTTGCGTACCGACAACAATTTTTTTCGGCTCGCTACGCTCGCCGGTTGACCCAAAATTTTTCACCGTCGTCTCCAATTCTGAAGACAGGGTGGGGGGTGGGGGGTTAGGTACCATGACATCAGCACAACGTTGAAATAACAGTGTAATAACGACAGCCATGCTTAATGCAATGAATTAACAGCTAGTTATTCATTCATATACCATGCACCACAACCCTTAAAACAACATAATTTAGGCAAGTACCAAAATTTAATTCGACAAAACGGACATTCATCATGACAAATCGGACCTTAAACATCATAAAGCGGACCTTTGTCATTTTGGGGGGTGCGTCGCACCCCCGCACCCCCCCCCCCTCCCGGCTACGGCCCTGTGAATGATCAAAAGCTAACTGGATAGAGGATTGCGCGGACAGTGTAATTAAGATGCCTCGCTTCTGCCCTGTCGCTCCCTCGAGAATTAGTTTAATGCAAGCACAATAGAGTTGCGTTTATATATCGGCAATTGCGCTAATACTGAAGGTTCAAAGAGGCTTACCAAGTATTCCATGATCACAACAATAAAAGGATGTTTGCTGCACATGGTTATTGTGTAATTCACTTGTTCACATTCTGCGTTTAAATAGGTTGTTGTACCGTGTGTCCCAAAAAAAACGCAACACTTGGTGGCAGGCGCCATAAGTTTTGAACAAAAGCACATGACTACTTATTCTTTGTTGAAAGGTAAGATGAGACTGTTAGCTAATATTCCTGAAAAGTTCATAGAGGTAGAGTCAACAGTTTTTAAGATATGATCCCAACAATCAAGTAACCGCAGAACCCATTTTACAAAAATGAGGAGCTGGTTAACCACAAGACTGGCAATGGAGAAAAGAATGGCAAATACAATATTGATTGCAATCAACATTTACTTGCCCAAATTTCTTGCAGAACAACTTCTACTGGGTCAAATGACTGCATTTATATAATTAGTATAGTATAGATTTATTGTCTGCCTGTATTACAATAAATCTATACTATACTAAATTTATATAATTAATATTTAACTGATAATAATAATAATCTAATTTATTGGTGACAAAATATGTTTCAAGAAGATATAAAACTATGACTAAGTCATAGACAAACTCCACATTACATAAAATGATAAATGCGTTGGGCTGGAACTTGTTACTGAAAATAATGTTACGTTCTCAACTTTATGAAAGTAAAACCTATGTTTTCAACACAAAACTCAATAACACTATCAGTATATTCATTCTATCATTAAATTTTGGGTTAAGATAACTCTTTGTGTGCCGTCACAAAATGATGATGAATGATTAGTGCAAATCCAATGCAGTTTTATTTGGACAATACGAAGAATTTGTTGATCATACAGTACATTCCTAATTCGATCTTTTAAGTGTGTTAAAATGTATCTTTTTAGCTGTTATTACCAATGGAAACATTCATAATTATGTTAATATTTGTTGCAGCACCTGTCTTTTTAAAAAGGGGGAATTGGTGGTTGGACTTAGAGATTCATATTGGTGGTTCTGGGCGCAAAACGTACAGTACCTTATTTGTAGTTAATAGCGCCTCAATTTGGTTAAATGGGTCCTGTAGGTTACTTGATTTCTGGGGCCATATCTTAAAAAAATTATGACTCTACCTTTATGAACTTTTCAGGGATATTAGCTGATAGTCAAATCTTAACTTACAACAAACATAAGTAGTCACGTGCTTTTGTTCAAAACTTATGGCGCCTGCCACCAAGTGTTGCGTTTTTTTGGGACACACGGTATATGGCTATGGTAATCAGATCGGGAGGATTAGGTCGGGTAGCTAATTAGGTTCTGTATACTTTAAGCTCTCGTGTTTGATACACAATAGGGTCAGAATTGCCAATGTTTACTCAAATATACCATTTTTTCCCCAAAGTTGCGACTTTTGGCGATAATTTGTAATGTGTATGCGCGAAAATTCTTGGAGTATTTAATACAAATATGTCTTAAAATCCTGACAAACTAGGAACTTGGATCAAAAAAAACATTGCTTATTTTTTTAAATTGGAACACATGCAGCCTGTGTGAAAGTAAGCATGTCCGTCAGGTATCATAGTTCCGGCTCCATAGTCGACAACAGACTAAAGCGTGAAACTAGTTGGCGTGAAGAGTTAAACAACTGAATCGATTGCCCTATTGTTCACCTATGTTCCCGGACTGTGAGTCCCGAGGACTATATCTCCTGCCACACCTGTTCCTGATTCTGAAATACACGTTCCTCTGAAATTGAACTTAGTGACCATTCTCTGTGTATATACTATTGGTGATGTAAATATCGATAAGATGGGTCATAAGTATCAAATTGCCATTACAAACATTTCAATGATGTTGATTTTGTTTCTGATTTAACTCATGTTTGATTGGACTCCATTTACTTTGTGTAATGAATATTATTGTTGCTGCAAAAGGTTTCAATCATATTTTTTCGACAGTACTGCAAGTGCATGCACACTTAAAAAGAAACGTGAAGAATAAGAAAGCTCCATGGTTGAATCACGATGCTATCAATTTAATGCGTTAAGGGATTAATTGAAAAGAAAGCTGTTAAAAGTGTGATAAGTGATGATTGGGCTAATTATCAGCACTCTGAAAAACAAAATAATGCTGCAATTCAGGCAAAGTAAAAAAGTCTTTTGTTTCAAATAATGTTGAAACATGTGGTAATAAACTAAACATTTTTGGGGGAATACCATTCGTCACATTATTCCTGGTAAAAGTATAGTAGTACAAATATCAGTTGCTTAAAAAACGGGAATGTTAACGTTACTGACCAAAAGTCAATTTCCAACATGATATGAACTTTTTTGCACAAATAGGGCCGAAATTAGCAGCAGAAATTCTGATTCCTGACGATCATCATGATGATAATTGTGTAAAGTGCTACATACGATGCGGGTAGCCCATGTAGTAACTTTACATTTCATCCAGGTAGCCTGGAACCTACGTTCTTGATAAGTTAATACTCTCTCCCAGAGAAGAAAGCAACGTACTGACGAACTTCCCAGCTAAGCTTCTCAAACTGGGTGCCGCATCTATTGTTGAACCTGTCACACACTTAGTTAACCTTTCATTAATAACAGCTATTTTCCCTGATATGTGGAAAAATGCCAGGATATGCCCTATTCACAAAGGTGGGTGATTCTCTGACCCAGCAACACAGACCAATTTTCTATACTTCCGGTTTATTGTCCAAGTTATTGAAAGAGCTGGTCTCGACCCAAATCTACCCCTTTTTGAATTAGGGTAACATGATCTACAAATATCAGTCGGGGTTTAGACCTCTTATTCAACACTGACTTCCCTTATTAATGTCACCGAGATTGGTTGTGAAGCTAGTTGACCAGGGTAACATTATTGGGTCTATGGAATGAATTGAATGAAAGGCCTTGTTGACACTGTAAAGTCAACGGTGTTTTGCTAAAGGAAACTCAAACATTTCAAATAATGCACGATACATGTATTATGGTTCAAAGTACCTGAGTGGAAGAAGTCACAACACGGTTGCAATGGTGTTATGTCTAGCACTGAAAATATTATAATGCTGTATCCCACAGGGGTTTCTATTCTCGGCCCTTTATTATTTTTATGTATATCAATGAATCTTCCGTTGTGGCACTTCACATTAAGCCGTTAGTGGTTATGCCGATGATACTGCACTTTATGAACCATAACATTAACAACATAGATGAATTAGTGGAATTTATGAATAAGGAATTGTTTTAATGCCAAGGATTGGCTTCTACTCACAAACTGAGTCGCAATGGTATCAAAAAGAGTTAATAATATCCATGGTTCTAGACCAACGCCTTTTCCACTATTAAAGGATCGTAATATTATATACATATAACCTGTATAAATCTAAACAAGTCATAGTTAGTAAACTTTAGTGTTATTGTCGATGAAGAGCCCTATCATGGCATGATCACGTGTGCAATATTAGAAAAAAGTTCTTCTCCCGGTTTGTTATTAAGACAATGTAAAGGTTTACTTTCGTCAACAAAACTTGTCTTATAACAAATATTGGAAATCACCCCATATTGATTACTGTGGATGGTTTCATGGTCACCTGTAGGCGATAATGATAAGGACACGATACTAACACTTCCACAAAGTCGCAGCGGGGGCGGCCAAAATTATTACCGGTGCTAATGGTATTATTCTAGCACACAAGCTCTTCTTGACCCTTAATTGGGATAACATCAAAACAAGGTGCCAATACCATGATTCTGTAACCATGTATAAGAATTATCAATAATTTACCGCGCCAGACTTACATGCATCGTTCAGTTTTGAGAATAACGAAAGATATACTTTACGTGGTTACAAAATGCTTGAGATTCAACACCAAAGACAATTTTAAAAAGAGGAGTATGAGTTATCGGGGGGGTGGCGCAGTTTTAGTAAATCCTCTGATTACGTCTAAAAAGGTGCACAGAACATCAATCATTTTAAGTATTCATTTAATCAACGATCTAGCTACTAGTGCAATCAACGTGTCAGTAACAGGAACGTGGTGTCAATAAATCTCCCTTGTCAATATTACTTTGCAATAACCCACTTCCTTAGAATAGTATATGTTTTTACTTCTAACTTTTACACATGGTTATTAATATCATTATTTATTTGCATTTGTTTTGGTATTTTTTCTTAGTTTCCTGTTGTGCCCTGATTGTTACATGTTGTCTTTTTACTTTTTAAACTTTGTAAATACTGATTCTATAATTACTTGTCGTAACCACTACTGTATTTTATGTGGGTTTGTAAAAAATTACTCATTCTGTAATCTTCCACTTTTAAACTTTTAAATATATTAGATTGTTTGTTAATAAGTTGTAAATTTTATTAGGATGGTGATTCTATCACGGACGTGGGGAAAACAATATTTTATTGAACATGTTTTTACACCGTAATAAATAAAGAGATTATATTATATTATTATAAAACCGCGCACCCTCCTTCGGTAGATTCCTATATTTTCAAAGTAGCGGTAAAATATTATATTAATGCGGTTTTTGCTTATATTTTCGGGTGGTCAATAAATGCACAATTAATAGATATAACGAAATATATGTGTTTAATATGTATTGTAACAATATTTTTATCCTCATTCCTACTGCAACGATTCATTTGTGAATTCTTTGTCGAGAAAGTAGGGTAGGTTCGCAACTTGATGACACGGTGTAAATCCGCCCATAGCACATGAAGACCCTGCTTTTGTAACAACAGCTTCTGCGAAATCTTCACGTCTTTGAAGACAACTCGTGGGGCGGGATATGTGGACAGTAGTTTAATTCCAGGGGATCGTGGTCGGGGCAGTAATAGCTGATTCAATAACCATTTCATTGATTCACTGCAGGATTTGTTTTAGATTATTTCTTGAGTGTCTTCAGATGCTTTCGCGGCTACTGTGTCTGCTTTTGTGGTTTTAGGGGATTATGGATATATAAAAAAAATTTCACAATATAACCTTAAGTAACCTAAAACAAACAATCTTGATAAGTTTGACGAAAAAGCACAAGGATTTTTTGTAGCTGAAAGGGACAAAAAGTCCAATTTTGAAAAAAATAAGTTTATTGACATTTATACGTTTGGATGGTAGATAAGTTGTCTAGGTCACCGAAAACGCCAAAAATGGAGGGGGAAAATCAAAATGAATAATGCGGTTCTTTATCCGGCGGACTGAAACGTCCTTTATCAAGCGTTCAATAAAAAATCCAGTAAAAAGCCCGGAAAAATTAGTTATAATTCCGGACAACCATTTTTATAATGCCCTGATGATCAATGGCAAATTTACAAATAATTTAGTTTTCGCCTGTAACACAATAAATCATGTGGTGCGTGTTTTTGTTTTTTTATTTGCTCCAGAACAATGTACAATACACTACTCAAAGCTGTTTTTTTAAATATTGTGATTTTTACCCCAAATTACATCGGTCTTTCTGCGATGCTTATTCAGTTATATTGATATGGAATTGGTAAGGAATTTAGTTTAATATACAGGGTGAGTAAAAAAAACTTGACCCTGATTGTGTCCGTCATTTGGAATTTTTAAAATAAGATACTAAATTACTGCTTGTTTGTGTTCTTTTTGGTTTTACAAATTGTCTTTTGTTTGACTTTGAAATATTAATTAAAAAAAAGAAGCCTGACTTAGAGATTTCCCGCAGGAACGCCCTCAATTTTCAAACAAATCGTGTTTTTGCATATACATAATGCGTTTCCATATACTAATCACTGTGTGAAATAGCTAAGCTCAAAACGAAGTCCTTCATATAGAAAATAGAAACTTTGTTATAAAATTCCGGATCCGGAATTTATGTTTTACACAATATCCTATGGCACTGTCATACATACATAAATGTTTACTGCATGAAAACAAACAATCCGATTCCTCTCAAACTTTGGAAATGAGCATATTGGGTGACTATACTTTAGTTCCAGGTGACTATTGTCAATTAATAATAAAAAAATATATTTCAAAATCTCTGATATGAGACTGGTTTACTTAGAACTTCAGCAATCAATTACGTTAATGCAACAAGTGTAAAATGAGTCATTGTTACTAATTTTTTCCACAACGTATAATATATGTTTGTGTTATTAAAATTTCTCAAATGAATATGTTGAGGGTATTTGTGACAATTTTAAGTCTTTATTATTTATATAGTTTTGGGGTTAAAGCTAGTTAAGGGTAGGGATGGGTTTACAGGTAGGATTTAGGGGATTAAGATTAGAGTTCTAGTAAATTAGGTTCTTTTTAAAAGGTTTCAAGTACATTTTCATATAAGCCCATCATGTCTTTGTTTGAAATTTTCCAGGATAGTAGATATTCAAGGTGGCCAGAGCAGTATGACCAGGATTATGACAGGAGGAAAGTAAGGTTCAGTAACGACGAAGGATCGCCGCCATTGAGAGATGGCTATGACAGGTAAGACTAGTTAAAATGTATACAAGTGAAAAAAAATGTTGCAATGGAAATTGTTCACAAAACAAACCAATAAAGACAGAACAGGAATAATTTCTGTGTTATCTGTTTGAAGAACGGGGGAAGAATTCAGTATTCTGCCACCACATCCTTCAACATGCAGTTTATTCTGTCGAGGTGGCCGAATTCATAAAAATCATTGAACTGAGTATCTACGGTTAATCATTTTGAGTCACAATTACCAAGCACACTGATCATTTCAGTGTAGTAGAAACTTTGAAGAAGACAAAAAACAGTTGAAGTTATGGATACTGCAGTGGGATGCGACCTGTAGTAGGTAGGAATATTTATTGCGAAGATCATCAAAAAAACTGCAATTCAGTACAAAGTGGTACTCATCTTCAACATTTCCATCCTATACAAGTCATTGAACATCTGTCTTGTGTCGTCTGACAGTTTCTATTTCTTAAAACATGACAGAAAGATCTGATTTTTGACAAATAACGTCTATGACACTTATTTATAGCAGCAAAATTCTACTTTTCGTGTCAGCTGACTCTTATAGCTACAATATGATCTCAATTTATCAGTTGCATTTACATCTACAAACCAGTTTTTCTTATGCAATATCATAAACTCTGTATCAATAAACTAAAGTGCAATATAGTGTTTGCACTTTATTCCGTAATACAGTATAGATATCTAACTGTTTAGTAACTTTATAGGCCTTTGCCTTTCCATGAATTTATACATTAAAATTGGCCATCAGACACGGAGGCACGGTAAAGGATCATTGTAACAAGCGCTTGAATTTAATGTTATCAATCTATGTACACATATAAACTTCTTTTCAAAATTTGTTTTTGTGTCAATTTTATTAATGACTTACTCTCATATGGTATGTTTATTTGCCGAAGGCATTACCTTAAAATTTGCTGAATGTACCATATGCGCTCATAGTTAAGAAGTCTAAAGATATTAGAAGAAAGTCAAAATTTGTTTTCATTTCTATAAATCACAGAAATCATAATTATTCTTACCTTCAGTTTAAAAATCCCAGTATAGATGCAGAATGGCATAGGCTAAACCAACAGAAAGCACATCAATATTTGTCAGTCGCAAGCACAAGATATATTGGACTTGACCCGCTAATATCATCTGTGGTGACTTCAAAATATATTCATTAAAATGTGGTCCGTGTGAACGAAAAAAGCTGTAGGCTGGTTTCTTTTACCTCGGGTAGCGAATAATGCATTCTAAATGGCTAGCGGCACACAGTTAGTGGATCATGCTTGTGTACACAGAGCAGTGTTCATATCCAATAAGATGCCGTGAAGTGCTCCAAATACTAATAAGGTATCTAGACTATTTGCAACAATGATAAATTGCAGCCGAGATAGTTTGCAAGCAACCGTGTTATTTTCTGGCGCGAAATCCGGGTGCGAAATTCACAATATCACTGCATATTGCTGGTAATGATGAGAGTAGTCGTGGCCTAATACAAATAATCACTTGTTTGTGTACAATGTGAATCAATGCGATTGACCGAAATTGTTTAAAACTGATCTACAGCAGACGTGTATTGGCATATGATGTGTGCAAGTTGTAATAGCACGTGTCGATCGGTGTATGCAAAAGGTGCCAATCGTTCGTTATTCCCAGTGCTTTCGAGTAGCTGGGCGTCGTTCAAACGTGCTAACTTGGTGTGAGTGACAACGCATTGACGGTTGTTAAGCAATTTGATCACATGTTCATACAATACATGTTGTGGACATAAAGCGTTCCAAAACCGTGATTATTCAAGGGCAATAATTTGTTTAGTAGGTATTTTAGCAATCTGGCACACACATTTGTGCACTGGCGCGCACCGTTAAGCACACATGGATTAAGAAATTATTGCATAATTCTAGACCATATCACATGGATGTGGTTTCATTTGTAATTTAAAAATGCTACAAATTAGAATAAAAAACATTTTACTATCTTTTAAGAAAAGGATTAATACAAAATTAGGCAAAATCTTAATCCTTCTTTCCATCTTCCCACAATACACCTCTTCCCACAGTACACCTCTGGCGCAGTTCCATCGATATTGCAATTCAAGAGCGTCGCCGAGTAAGCAGTAAACACATGGGACAGTAGACGAGGCTTTTATACTATTTGGGAACAACATGCAAGTTTACCAAAATATTGAGGCAATTCCATTCTTACTTGTTTCAGGCTTTCCTATGTGATCTATGTGCTTTTTTAGTTTCCAAAATTGTGCCATAATTATCCTACAAAACATTTCAGCAAAATTACGGCAAACGCCAAGATGTATAAATAATAAGAAAAGCCATGAGCCTGTATTATAAAGAGGATTTGTACGATAAATGTCGTTTGAAACCTCAAACTGTCAAACAACTGCAATCCGCGTAGCATTCAGTACTTTTCGATTACGTAGGAAACTATAATTTACCATATGAAAACGAACATCAACCCTTTGCAATACGTTAGCACTTTAAAATCGGCAACAATTTTACGTAATGTAAAACAACACGCCTCTAGAATATTTCAAGCAATATTCTAGAGGCATGTTTTTTGACATATATATTTCTATAAAAAAAGTCAGCGATGACTAATTACTATTTTACCTGTGAAACGAGAAATTTGGCATGAGCAGCAGCCCTCTTATTGACCAATTACACGCAGGAACGTATTGCAAATCCAACGCAGGTATACGCATGCATGGGAATTGTGGGACTGCTGAAATTTCGAACGCTGTAACTGAACACGTGCTTTAAATCAGACGGCGGTACCGCGCTTTTAACATGTAAGTAATCTTACCAAAATGTAGAGGAATATAAAACGAACAAAATAACAAGGGCTCCCATGTCGGTTCGGTTATTGACGGTCAAAGGTAGCAAATTTATGATGTCAATAACTACTTACGTCATGAAAATATAACAATTAAGAGTATACCTCGCAATGCTAATGTTATATTTTGCTATGAAAATAGTCCGCTTTGCTATGTCATGAGAAATTTAATTAGCTTTTCGGAAAAAAAAAGACACTTGCGGCTCTCCCTTTCAGCGCGATGTTTCGCATCTAGCTTTACTTAATACTCCAAAATGAGAATGATTCCCTGATTTTACAATTTCCTACATAGGGACTCTGCAATAAATATTATAATATTCTACCACAAATACTGGCTTAAAAAGGTTCCTCGTCTGATACACCCAAACAATTGTGAAAATGCGGCGTAACTAGACCATCAACAATTAAAAAAATTCGATTTTGCAGAAGAATAATACATGACGTCTTGTAAAATTTAATATTGCTGAACGGTACAATCAATCCAGCATAGAAAGCTATTTAATAAAAAAGTTTACTACAATGGTGTCCGTTTCATTCAGTTTGATTGAAGCACTAAACAAATTGATGTGGATTTCTAAAGCTGTCTCTCTTTCGCTCTCTCCCTCTCTTTCTCTCTCTCTCTCTCTCTCCCTCCCTCTTTCTCACTAACATTATGAGCAATGAATAAATTACCAAGCATAAATATATGTAGTACGAAAATATTTCATAAATATACAAAGATTAACAAAGATTTCCTTGACAAACCAGCAACCTATGTTTTATTGTTTTTAAGCCGTTGTAAAAGGAGACATGGTCCGCCCCCTATTCTTTACCATTGCATGCGAGGTGACTATGAGTCCAGCGGACCATATCTGCTGCCACACCGTACTCTTTCAAATACAAATATTTACAGAATCTCCCTACAACTTGAACGATAGCGAAAAGAAAACAAGTGTCTTCAATCTCGACGTATATGCACCCGTATCAAAATTTCGAGTATTTTTATTGTTAAAAGGACGCGAGGAAATTTTCTGGGAATACAAATTTGCATTTGATTGGTTGTAGAATACCTACTGAGAAAGTTTCGAAGGTTTATTGGACAAACTAATAGAAATGAATACTAAGCACTACGTTTTGAGCTTGCCTGCTCTCGATATCCGACATAAAGAGAAGCATGCAATGATTTTTTTCCCAGAAAGTACTAAATAATGTTTATTACATAAAGACGACATTTTCAGCTTATTCAATTTAGATGTGTCGTAATTACATTGGTAAGAATTTTATATGCAAAAAAAGGCTTTCGAAAAAATGGGGGGGAAATTTTTTTCGGAAAATGTCCTCGTGTCTCTTTAAGTATTCTCACACTTTAAAATATAAAACAACAACATATTTTTGTTTTAAAAAGTGAGTTTTTTAGACAAATTTAATGACGGTAGACAATTGTCTACTTTGAGACAATTGTCTACTTTTAGACACTTGTTTACTTTTAGACAATTGTCTACTTTTAGACAATTGTCTACTTTTAGAAAATTGTCTACTGTTATGAAATGTGCTTTTTCAAAATTATATTTTATAGCTTTTCTAAAGAAAATCCATTTTTAAGATTTGTGAGATTTTATTTTATTGTTTTAGATTTTAGGGTGTTTATTATTGAGAAAGTATACATGTCCTTACCACACGATTTTAAATAAATTGGTTACCAATTCAATTCATGACAAAGTGTTTGATAAAGCCACCCAGCAGATTTTTAACGTAAACTGGTCAAGAAACAATTTAATGATTGCCTGCATGGAAATTCATTCCCCAAGCGTTTTTCAATTTTAACCATTTAGGTTCCTTAAGATAACATCATCCCGGTGAGACATGCGCATTTGTATATCCTCGTTATAACAACGTCAAACGTTCTGTTTACTTGTATTTATTTTTAGTATCCTGCTAATTTCGAGAAATGTAGAAAGTCCATACTTATCACAAATCGACCATCGACCCAGATATATCACGCCCCGTTATTACTCCCGAGGACTCTTGTCGCGTGTTGGATGTACAATGTGATAATTGAAACACCTCCAGTCCCTGCAGCTGTCAAATTTCGCAGGAAGTTTCATGTTCTAATCTACATCTGTCAAATTCATTGTTAAGGGATACTATCTTGTCAGCACCTAAGGGAGAAATGGTTTGATACATCGGAACCTCGTGTTCTAGCCACTTTCAAACTAAATTCGGACGAGGATTGGTGGTATTAATTTTCTTGTAGGTATGGTAAATTATAGTGACAGCCTGATTTAACTATTAAATGCCACTCACTAGGAGAGGCGAGTTGCGAGTAACATGCCGAACTTCCAAAGAAGGCAGAATTGGGGATATTCTGCATTCTGCATCCCTATGATGGAGAGTGCCACCGGGTATCTTACCTATTGTGTTATCCATTGTGTTGCACGCACCTTTGTTTCAACAGTGACCAAAGAGCCTCGTCTATACGGTCACTGTTTATTATGTACATTTACGAGCAAGTTAGGATATTATGCTATGGCGGACTCTTATAGTTTTGTTTTGTTTTAACACCGGTGTAAAAGTAATTATAGTCCGCCGGGAGCCACAGTCCGGGCTCCGCAGACGACAACGAAATAAAGCGTGAAACTAATGTTGCGTGAAGAGTCCACTCAATCGAGTGCCCTATTCTTTACCGTTGTAGCCGGACTGTGAGTACGGTGGACTATAATTACTTCTACAACGGAATAAAACAAAAGAAGTAGTCGGGTCCCGTAACAAGAAAAATATTCCAAAACAAAGTATTGTATTTGTAGCCTCATTATAATACGAATACATTTTGGTTATTTGTACCTATTTTTAGTATTCTAACTGCGTAAAGTGTAAAGCGTTCATACTTAACGCGCAAAATTGGCCGTGTTGCCGTTTCTTGCACGGTATGAGAACTTGCACAATATTCAAATATGCGCTTGTGTAAGTGGGAATTTTATTTATTTTCTTTTTGATAATATTTGCTAAATTCATGTGTTAAAATACAAACCATAAAATGGGATAATATTTGCCTAAATTCATGTGTTAACAATCCAAACCATAAATGATTTGAAGCGATAAGGTTCTAAGTCTAAATAAGACTTTGTATTTCGAATGTATTAAATTTTCAGTGGGAGTAATTACGCGAATCTTCCATATCAATGTACAGTTGGCCTACTTATATCAAAGTCACGTTGTAAAGTCGTGTTATGATTTTTTTTGAGCGTCCTTTGAGGGATAGTCCCACAGGCTATCTGTCTGTTGTGTTCGTTAATTGTGTGCAACACGCATCATTTGTTTCAACCTGTGCCTCAATACCCTGGTCTTCAAAGTCACGGTTTATTCCGTATGTTTAAACTAAAACTCTCAGTTTCTGTAACAAATGTATTTTGCGACTATGTCATCGTTTTTTTTAAATATACCTTAAAAATAGTCATTCACTTTTCTTGAGTATTGATTATTATTAGAATCGTCCCTTCTTGTTTCAAATATGTTTCGAAAAAAACGAAATAAAAAAAACTCAACATGTTTACCAAATCCCGCAACGAACAAGCGCAAGAACTACCATCTGCTTGGGATTTGCGCTAACACTACAGATAAATATATGTTTAGTCTTATGTCTATTCAACGAAGACTCACGGTCGTCCGAAGCATTCATGGAGTAGTCATAGTATTTACCGTTCACGAAACATTTGGTCAACAGGGGATAGCGTTTCCCTTTGCCGCTCAAATGCTACGCCCCGTTTGTTACGGGTTCCATTGGAACGGCTATTGAGGTATACTTATGTGACTTTCCGTTTCTATTTAATTGCTTATTCCGGGTAGACTTGTGTGTCCTAATTTTTGTCTACTTTTGTACCTAATTTTAACAAAAGAAAAGTCACGTAAGTAATAACCTGCGTAACTTGTCGTGCACGATTTACCAACTTCGTTAGACTCAGAAATTAAAAAACTCCCACTTGCACAACCCTGCTTTTTAAAGCAAAAAAAAACAACACGTTGCACAAAATAAAGATCAACTCCACATATACGTATAGACTACAGCATTAGTTTACCGACCACTCAAGGTACTGATATCCCGACTGAGCATCTTCGAAGAACCCTGCATTCACAATTGACGAAGATGCAACCTTCTAAGATTAATTAGCATCCAACCTTACTTTTATTATATCTTATTATTCATCAATTTCTCTTTTTCAATGTCCTAAGATTGAAACAATGGCAAGGTCCAATATTGTCGGGGGGGTTTTATTTTAGGGTCACCCCGTATTGTCCCATTAGTGCGTCAACATGTGCCGCATTTGTGTGTTTCATAACCTCATGCAATTACCATCGTTGTTTATACGATTTCAGAAAGAATACTAACAAGGAGTAAGCAGTGACAGGGAATTTTATCTTCATCAAATCAATCAATGATACAAGCCCTATACAGAGTTGGGAAGGTAAAGGATTTGTCTATAGTTCCACAACGTTAAGGCTATCGCGTTATGTACTTATCACGATAAACTACCTGTATAGGTAGCTATCAAAGTTTAAAAAAAACATTTGTGAAAGGCGAGTCTTAAAGAATAAGGGAAATTATGGTATAAACCTAAGGTAAAACAAGAATGAATGAAGACTACCTGTATTTACGAATAACCTAAATCATAGTGTATTAGGTTTACTCCATGATAGTAGTAGTTGTCCGGGTGCACTTGTATTACAGCTTGTATATCATCTGAGTGGAAAAGAGGTAATAAGCGTAGTTTTGTAGTATCGAAGACAATACAAAGATAAATGAAAAACAAAAGTACGCGTTTAGTGTTTGATAATCACTCCTTTTTCTTAACGTGTCCAAACACCGTGGTTCTCAAATATGATCTACCCAGAGATGGGTACAATGTCTGGCTGCTTCACTGAATTCCTCGAGGTCCTTGTCTGTGCATTGTTGCTCCAACAGTGGGCGACCAAGAGATGCCCCATTGTCTGTGGAGCTGTTCCACAAACACTATAGTAATTTGGATTTTGGTTCAAAAGTTATCACAAGTTTTGTAAAGCCCTTCTGAATCAGGTTGGGCAGATTCAATGACCTTAACACAACGGCCAGTTATGAACAATGTAGGTATGCATTGAGGACAATTAAACCAGAACAAAACTTTGGTTAAAACAACTGATTATAAATGCCACTTAAATTTAATATAGATGATTCAAAGCATCATGGGGTCGTTTCTGATATCAAATCAAATAAACAAGACTTTTTTTATGTCAGGCATATCTTGGCATTAACAGCTGTAATCAAGGAGATTACGCTGACAACTGGGCGCCACAGATAGCACACCGGGTTTACAGGACAGTCCATTATTCTCCGACACCAGCTAGACTGTAGCGAGGTCTTTGTCATGGGTCATCTGCCCCGCGTCTTTCAGATGCAACCATGGGGAGAGCGAATAATTGATTTTCACGGTCCTAGTGGGATTTGAACCTAGGACCTTCTGCACCAGAGACAAAGGCCTTAACCACTGTGCCGCGCTCCTCCAAGTGCATTGGAATTGAAATCATAACGTTTTGGAAATGATATTGCACCTTGAGTTAAAAGACATTAAAGTGTATCAAAAGTCCCGTTTCATTTCAAACACTTACATGGAAATTTTATGATCTCAAAAATTCTTGTCCATTGTTTTAAAAGTTCTCCTCCACTCTATAGATATTAATGAAATTAACAGTTCAAACAATCAACACTGCTTTCTTCATAATTAAAATAACTTATTGTAAACCCAATCCTGCTACACATGTCGTCCTTTGTGAGACCCTCACCTGTATACTGAATTTTAAACCTTTCATTAGATATCTGTAATTTCACAAATCGGACTAGCTTGGAATTTATACCCCTTCTTCAATGCACTGTAACTCAGGACAGGAGCGTCGAAATGAGATGGGATTAAAAGCATAGTGAAGAGTAGGAAATGTACTTTTAACACTTAAGTGCCCAAGCTAAAAAAACTTCCGTTAGTGCCCAAGGGGGGTTCCTAGGGACCCAACCCAGATAACCACTTTCCCGTGGGAGTTTGATCATGACACTAACACAAATAAATGGGGGTCACGTAAGAACAACATACCCACAATAAAAATGAAAATCCAACCTTTGACCTATGACCTACAGCCAGTTGAAATTGTCACTCTTCGAAACAGAGTGGGTCGAATATTTCCATCCTCAGCAACTCCAATATAAGGTTTTGAACCAAAATAATTCATTATATCTACTCTAGAATAACCAATTAAAATAATCATTGCAAAATATAGCCAAATTTATACCATATTGTATTTTTCTCAGAAACTTCAAAATCGCCTTATTTTTCCCATAGACTTACACAATTAAGAGCACGGCATGACAAAATTAGAATTGATGCTATCAGCATATAAAAGGTTATATGATTTAAGTATTATTAATTATTAATTAATTACCTCCTAAGGTATATATCTAAGCAGATAAATCCAAAGATTTAATTACTTTAATTTTTTAATTAGTAAAATATCTTGATTTTTTCACTTCCGTTAGTGCCCAAGGGGGGGGGTTCCTAGGGACCCAACCTAATTATTCTAATGAAGCCGTGTGCGGATTTAAATTTTTTTTGTATCGGGAGAAGCGTATTCATAAATCAGACAATTAGCAAAAAAAACCTTGAAAAATTTGATTGCGTAACCGAGAAAAATCGCCAAAAAAATTAAATGTTGGGTACTATGGAACCCCCCCCCCCCCCTTGAGGCCACTAAGGTAAAAGAGTGTTAACATGCATGATGAATAGAGGTGAGTTTTTCATTTTTTAATATTTTTGTTTCACTCCTGCGTTTTATTGATACACGCTGTAGCAATAATAGTTCTGACAATATCGCCCATTTTGTGAGTAAATGAAGACAACACACTTGTATCTTATTAGAACAAAAACATCTCCCTCTGTCTGCCTCTAGTTATTTCATTTGATTGCTCTCTATCACTCTATTACTATCTCTAGATGTTAAGTAGCATTTTACTTATATAGCTTTTTGTAATTTGGATTTCAATTAAGATTGCAAACGCGTGAATCTCTACTTTAAAGAGGCACTGTAAGATTTTGTTATCATTGAACCTTTAGGATATTCATTTCGATAGACCATTGTATCTTGAAATTTTATCCTTTGAATGAAAATGGTCCCCCAGATGTTTAGCTGGGCATGTTTAGATTGCTTGCGCGAGGCGTGCGCCTGTACTGTGAATGTCGAATTCTATTGCTCATGGATCGAAAGAACAAAAGAATTCTTAATTACAGGCGTATACTACAGGTTACTATTGGTTACTTTAATGTAACCTTGAGGAAAACGCTGTATTAAGATTCTCATCATCATTACCATCCTCATAATCATCAACATTCATGTACAGATTCAAGTTCATTGGCACTCTGTTCCTGTACAGGCGTATACTACAGGTGATTAGATGTCATGCATGAGGTGTGTGCTTGTACGTGGAATGTAGAATTCTTTTGTTCAAGGATTGATCATCAAACGAATTCTTAATTTGCAGATGTATACTACAGGGAGGATTAGATGACATGCGTGAGGTGCGTGGAATTCTTTTGTTCATGGATTGGTAGAACAAAAGAATTCCACGTTTCGTTGTCGAAATACATGCATCAAGTATGCCATATAAAGCTCACACGTATCCTATGCGATGGGGTTTTAAAACGGGGCATTTCGGTGATCCACAGCCTTCGCCCCCCCCTCAGACGTTACCTAAAAAAGTTGGATGGATTTTATATTACGAAACCGTTAGCCTTAGTAATCCATGTGTACCTAATCCTACGTGCAAATTCGGTCGCATCTGTAAGAAATTCACAATTTTGTATTTTCTGTCCGTAAACCGTGGGAAACAAGCAATTGCCCATAACACAAAACCGCAAGATCGGAATCAACTCAAATTTTGTGAATAAGCTTGGAATTGCCCATTTAAGGTGATTATCATTAATGAAAATATCGGAATTTATATTCCGAAATCTCATGCATGGTGAGCCTTTAATCATTTACCAATGTCTTTGAAAGCAAAGAGGCGATATATAATAACGCCTCTTTAACAAGTAACGTCTGGAAAGTCTGGTCAGAGACTGCCATACACATTAAAAATAAATGAAGAAAATAAAATCATATACCACTAAAACCAGACGTCCTCATCTATCAGATGTGTTTGCTTCATTCAATATTCCAAGCTGTCATAATCTATATTTCTCTTCGTTAATGTTGTAGTATTTTGTTATACAACGCTGATGAGCATCAGCACGTGCCGTTCCTAAATTGACATGTTTAGCAGCAGTACTTGTTGCTGATTTAAAGTCGTTTCTATTTTTGAAGATATCACAATTTTCGCTGGTTTAATAAACTTTTACTGGACAGGATAATGATTTTGAGATGAAATTGTATCAGAAAGTCAGGAGAAACTTAGGGTAAAGCTTATTTTACCATTAGTAAATCGATACTGATTGGTAGTGACTATTTTAAAAAGCACTTCTTATAGGATAATGAACAAGGCCAAATGTAAATGTCTCCTTAGTTAGCTTATGTTATAGGGATAATGACATGGCTAAATATAATGTCTCCCTAGCTAGTTTATGTTAAAAAAATAGGAATAAACGGAAGGCGAAATGTAATGTCTCCTTAGCTAGCTTATGGTATATGATAGACGAACAATTCTAATTGTAATGTCTGCTTAGCTGGTTTAGGTAGTTAGGATAATGAACTAATCTAACTTAATTATAAGGAAATGAACAAGGCTACATTTATGTCGTGCAATAGTTTTATGTTTATGTTTTATGTTATAAGGCGTAATTGTAATTAATAAGTTATAATTATATTTGTAATGTTATGTAATGTAGGTATGTATGTAGGTAATGTAAAGTTTATGTATGGGGGTATGTATGTAATGTATGTATGTTATGTACTCCTTAGTTAGCTTATGTTATAGGGATAATGACATGGCTTAAATATAATGTCCTCCTTGGCTAGTTTAGTGTATTGGAGACAATGAACAGGCTAATGTAATTATCCTTAGAGCAAGCTTATGTTATACAGATAATGAACAAAGCTAACTGCAATGTCTCTTCAATATCAAGGTTGATGAAAAGCTTTGAGGCTTAGCCCTGACGGCCTGGAAACTTGGCATGTTACCAACATTACACCACTCTACAAACGAGTACACAAATCCTTAAAAACCATTTTACTTTCAATGTAACTTGAGGAAACGGCTGTATTAGAATTCTTCATCATCATGCCACATCCTCATAAATCATCAACCTTCATGTAGCAGATTCAAGTTCAATTGGCACCTGTTCCTTGAACACCTAACTAGAAGTCGACATCACATCTGGTTCGGCTTCCCTTAAGACCTGTAATCATGTTTACCTATATCACTATAATATACGTTTGTAATGAAAGCTCAATAAGCAGAATGAAATACGTCACTGCATAACGGGGCGACTGTTGCAACATTGGCCATGTCAACCGTGCTTTTAAAATCATTATCTTCCCTTTTGAAAGTCAATGCTTAGTCAAATTCAATAAGTGTGCTAGAGAAAAATCTTTTGAATGGTATCGTAGTAACATAAATGTAATTGTTAAGAAAACAAAACATTTATCGAGTGAACAGCTGGATTTTGATACATCTAAAAGAGTAAAACCAGTTTGTCCTATTTGATTCACAACTGTTTGGAAAACGGTATGTCATGTGGTTTCTTTCAGTTTGATTTAACTTTAGTTTTCACGTGTTTTTTTATCCACTTATTTTTATCATATATTTATTTTATTGTGCATGTTGCTAATGTTTGCGTTTTGCTTTTAATTCGTTCGGGTTTATGTTTTTGTTTGGGGGTTTTGTTTTTTGTTTGTTTATTTAGTTCTCCTCTTGAATATTACTTATTCTTTCGTGAAGCGTTTTTGATATCCCCGCGATTTTTTTTTTCGAGTTTAGTTTTGGGAAATTTTCTAATTTTTAAAATGTTTAACATTTAGACTTAAAAGTACCTACTTCCCCCAATATGTATGATATCGATTGTGGGATTTGCCCAAAACTGGATAACACCTTCCCACATGTTCGGATTCCACCTCAATATAACTGCGAATCTGATTTTGTATTTCAATGATCATTCAAATTTCTAAATCGTATTTTACAGGGAGGGATTCGATGTCAGCAGTAATTCCCAGCACAGAAATTCACAATATAATGCAATGAAAAGCCGTATATGTGGCCGTTAATTCTGATGTGAGGACGTGCTAACGTGCTAGGTTGCTGCGCTCCCAGCTGTCAAACTTGGCCGCTTTTTATTGGCAATGCGGAATTTAAATGGCAAAAATCTTCCCCGGGCACAAAAATAACGCGCTATGCGGGAGCGCACGATAAATCCTATAAGAAAGAATCAAAACAAGGGACCGAATATAGGATATCACCTAGAATTTTAAAACGTAAGATAAACCCCAAAGGCTATAAGAAATTAACACCTGAAGTACGCTATCGTGGCTTTACCGTTGGCGATGAAGTCGGTGAATGTCCATTGTTTTTGCGTGTATTCTATAAAACGAACCTTCGTTAGCTATTATACCGTAATTTGGGGATGAACGCAATCAACCGTTTCAAGAGAACTCACTTGTGGTTGTCAACCTTTTCAAAAGTGATCCATTGGTAAGTAGAAATTTTCTCGACTTAATGCTGCCAATCATATAATTATTGTCAACTTTATGTTTCAATATTTTAAATTATGGTTATGGTAAAATAAAAGTTCGTTCTTAAAACTTCACTTTAGTCTGTCCGCAGATGTTTAGTATTAAATGTATTGCTATAGTGCTTTCAAAATAAGTGAGACTCATTAACGTTTTAGGTCGTCCATTCACCGTGAAGAGGTAAGAGGAATTATTTGAACAGGTAAAAAAGTTTGGGACTCATCAATATATATAATTGTAGCTTTTAAATAAATGTTGACCTAAAATCATTATTATTTCCATCTCAAATGGGGTTTTTCCATTTCAAGTATCATGAATACCAGCATTTGTTTTCATTAAACGTTGTTATTTGAACATAACTTGCCTTTGACACTCAAAACATTCGTTATCACAACATTGGAGAATAATGATTCTTATATCGACCGATGTAACCATACCACAACTAAGTTTTTATTTGGTCATCAAAAAAGTACCAACCTTGTATTAAGAGATTACGCAAAACGGATTTGGCATCCTGGCCGAGATAGCATACGTCCTTCAATCATTAACAGACATTTTGTATAGCTGAATTCATCAGTTTCAGTAAGCCGATTCTGTACAGGAACTTTGTACCATGGTCACAATATGTTTTGTAATGGCAACAAAGGCCTAGTCCTCACATGGCCGGGATGAACCCCATATCATCTCATCCCGTCCCGATTATGCACGAGTTCACGTAATTTGAAATCTACATAGAAACAATTCATATATTGATTTGTGTCCGGGGATTTTTGTGGATTTTTAATTTTTGGTTTTCAAAAGGATATTTGGAAACAGAAACTACTTCTACTATGGTCTAATTGTAATAGCTCAAATTTGCTCAAATTTCAGACTGTAAAATCTGCTTTAGGAAAGAATTATAGGAGGTCTTTCATATCATTAAAACAAAAAGATTCTTAGAATCAAACCTCCTACCTTTCAGATAAGATGAACAAAATACGAAAGGAAACCTGCATCAGCGAAAGCCAAGTGGGAAACTTAAGCTGAAGATATCGATGCTGCAATATTTCTTCATATCAGCTATGCAAGTGTATTACATTTGTTTACCATACCTGTCAGACCGAGTGAGCGGCATCTCGCGCTTATTTAAGCTAACATATTTAATGGAATGTTTACTATGAATGATTGTTAATGCGGCTCGCCTTAGGCATGTGTTACTGATAAAAGACATCATCTAGTGATTCCTGTATGTATCGTGGTCCTTAGTAAACTAATATAAACATATTATAATCTAACCCTCTTTTTTAATAAATATCTCCGGTTATATCTTTAATTGAAGATAAAGTTCTTTTCAAATGTAATGGATTTGTCCAGACGTTTTTATATACTTTTTAGGTGTTTCTAATAACAAACAACCCTACATTCCCGCTGACAACCATTTCCAACAGCAATTCAATAAGAACATTCCTGTCATATTTTTTCTTCACGTTATGTAAATGCGTCATTACTGTCACTTATTACAGCTTTTGAAAAGCAGATTTTCATTGTGGCATAGTTTCTTGAGCCGGAATCGTATTCCATTTTTTCGAGTGTCTTCTTTTCAACTCTTTGCCCTTTCCCGGCAATATTCTTTCTCACCTGTTTGTCTTCGAATCTCTAAGGATTCCTCTTTTTCCTAGCCACTTTATCGTTGTTTTGCAACAATATAACACTTGTGCATGATGGCATGTATGCGGCGATCTATTGAGGGTTATTCACCGCTTTTCGCAGCTGTCAAAGATGTTATGTAACGGCACCTCGTTGTTATTGTGCTCATGAATAAAAAAGGGCATGGGAATAATCCTTAAGATTTTCAGATTGCTAAGATGTGTACTAACCGTACTTAAGCAAATTTAATACCATTACGTAACTGAAGACCAAAAGTGAGCCACGCATCTCTTCTACAGGGTCAGGAGAAAGACAGGTGTTGTACAACCTGATCAGATTTACGTAACCGTTTTCTCTTTATCACTACGAATTCAAAACTGTAACGGAATAAAGCCGTCAAAGCAAGGGTGTTATATAAGCTGGAATTGATCGCCCTTTCTTGTGCAAGGTGTACCATGCAGGACGCTGATGTTGGCTTTTATGCAATAACAATATTGACGTCGTGTGTGTACCATAGGTGTTTTGTTGTAGGATAAGTAGGTGGTTTGTCCGCTTTGAAGTGCAATGGTTATGTGAGCATGCTAATAGGTGGCTTGGAACCGAGTCCGCTAAGTATCATGGATAATTCGCATT
Source organism: Ophioderma brevispina (assembly GCA_023653785.1). NCBI lineage: Eukaryota > Metazoa > Echinodermata > Ophiuroidea > Amphilepidida > Ophiodermatidae > Ophioderma > Ophioderma brevispina. The sequence continues at coordinate 100,539 of JAMKCH010011193.1, read as the reverse complement.
TAGACTGAAAATTAAATTTGATACCCTATGTTAGATTGACAGAAGCATAGGTTGAATTTGATACCTCAAATTGACAATCTCGAAACCCGGCCAGATCTCTCGCTTTTGTAAACTCGAGCGGCTATCCAACTCGAATACCAATTGACCAAAGGAACGGCCCCATTCTCATAATTATTTTGGTCAAGCGTGCAGAAAATGGCCTTGGCAACAGAGAGATTGGTATAAGATATTCTTCTACTACAATTTACTTATAACAGAGCATAATTATAGAGACTATAATGATATTAACAATCATTGTAAGACTGACGTTGGCTCGACTCTAAGCGAACTTTAGGTCATCGACAAGTACTAGCTATGAGCATTACCATTATGAAATAACACATTTTGACACATCACCGGCGGTCAGAACAATTAGTCTACAAATTACTACTGACAGTGAACCATGTCGACGACCGAGCGAATCTTCACGAATTATCGTGATGAAAAGTTGAGGCAGTCATTGTAAACCTGTGTTTGAGGATTACAATTTGGTAAAGTGTGTGTAACGGTATTCAAAATATATAGTCTGGCAGCTATGTGGAATTTCAACTTCGCGATAAATGTCTCTAATGCAGTACACAAGGCCCGGGATGCAACCACATATTGCATTCCAGGCTGAGTAAAAGGCAGTATAAAATACTCATTTATTTACAAAAATGTTCGGCAAATACGTTTCTTGCTATGTTTATTTGTTATGTATTATTATGTATTCTTCTGATTTGTCACAAGTTCAGCCATAAGCCACAAATATCTGGGATGATTTATTTCAACGGATTTTTAGCAGAGGTGCTATTCCACCAAAGCGGGAAGGATAGTCCTCGAAACTCCAGAGTACACTGTCAAAGACCTGACGTCAATTCTCCAAGTGGCCTAAAATTTTCAAGCATCAAGTAAAGCTGCGGAATTCCCCAGGATCACTAGTCTAAAAGGTCAATAATGCAGTATAAGAAGCGAAGCCTTTTGGATTAGATAAAACCGTTCTGACAGAGAGGCAAAAACAGGTGATGCGAATGGTGATTGGGTGCAAAGTGTATCATCAAGTGTACCCCAGGGTAATGTAATGAAAGCTATGGTTTCTAATATTGATTGATGGCACACTCCATGTAAATTTATCGTCCAAACATATGTGCTTTCGTAGATGACAGCGAATTATGTAAAACCAATTTTCTAGATGACAAAGTTTACATTCTACAATAACATGTCATCCGATGCAGATACATTTAAAGATCTACACAAAACTAATGAATCCAACAGACGTTTAAAGCCACTATCAGCGATTTATTACAAAATATAACAAACAGCGCCCCTATTTTTCATCAAATTCTATTTTGACATTGTTGTATGGAAATTGTGTAGTAAAGGGACCCGTAAGTAGCTAAGCGTAATGCGCCGTATTTGTCAAGAAAATGAATTATTGTTATGCTTTGTTTAGGTGCAGAAAACAGTCGTAAATGGCATCTCAGGACGCTTAAAATGCTACAGTGAAACATTAATAAAAGGTGGTGATATCAACTAACAACCTCAGTTTAGAATTAGAGACAAATTGCATTTTGAGTTCGGAAAAAATGACTGGTTGTGCTTAAGAGGAGAAGAGGAGATACGTTATGTGATGAATTGCCGCTTTGATGCTAAAGCTAACCACCACTCCGTAGAACCTGAACAACTCGCTTGTACAGTGTAGAAGGCACATTAAACGTTTTGCTTATTTCACATTGATCAGGCGTAAGACTCATATGTAGAAATGTGTCGCTAATATGAATTCCATCACTCAATTGTCAATGACAAGCTGGAATCTATCGTTAAAAGAGATGTCAGGTTTATCACGAACAACTATTGTGTTACACCAGTGTCATAGATATGAAGGGGGAAGTTTGGTTGAGAAATTCGTAGGGACATTGCTAGGAAACCTGTTCACTAACTTCGGTAAAACCGTTGTCTTCGCCAAACAAATAGAACTGCTATTACACCTATATCAGCCAACAAAGACTGTTATTTTAACTCATTACCACTAACCATCAGAGACGGAGGCTCCAAAAAATCACCAATAGCCCTATCAGAAAACATACGCCTGAGGCAAGCAGCAATTAGCAAACGCTACCTCAATAAAACACGCAAGGACGCACACCAATCAACATCAGCTTACACATAAAATTGTTTTTTAAAAAATGCACAAAGTTACTGTAAAGTATTTTAATTTGGTCCACCTACATCAAGGGCGGAACCTAGACAAACTATACCGTTTCATCCTGACAATGAGACAACAAAATACATTTAAACAAAATTCCACTATTTCCTACTACTTAATTCAAAACACTTATTTTACAAAGTCCCCACAGTTTCCCAGAGGTTGACCAAAATTCTGATTTAGCACCTTCAAACTATAGAAAAAACCTTCGAACTCGTCAGTAATCGTCATTATCGCGTCCATTTAACTCGACATTTTTCTAACTCGTCAGGTAAGTCGGCATTTATCTCGTCCGATTAACTCGACAATTATCGAACTCGTCAGGTAAGTCGGCATTTATCTCGACATTAACTCGACCAATTTCGAACTGCAGCTAAGTCGTCATTACTCGTCCATTAACTCGACAATTTCGAACTCGTCAGGTACGTCGTCAGTTATCTCGTCATTAACTAGACATTTTCGAAACTGTCAGGTAAGTGAGTCATTTATCTCGTCCATTAACTCGAAAATTTTCGAACTCGTCAGGGAAGTCGTCATTATCTCGTCCATTAACTCGAAAATTTTCGAACTCGTCAGTAAGTCTTCAATTTTTCTCGTCATTAAATCGACAATTTTCGAACTCGGCAGGTAAGTCGTCATTATCTCATCCATTAACTCGACAATTTCGAACTCGTCAGGTAAGTCTTCTTTTTTCTCGTCAATTAACTCGACAATTTCGAACTCGTCAGGTAAGTCATAAATTATCTCGTCCATTAACTCGACATTTTTCGAACTCGTCAGGTTAAGTCGTCATTGATCTCGTCCATTACTAGACAATTTTCGAATCGTCAGGTAGTACTTCCTTTTATCTCGGCCATTAACTCGACAATTTTCGAAACTGGGAGGCAGGTAAGTCGTCATTTAACTCGATCATTAACTCGACAATTTTCGAACTCGTCAGGTAAGTAGTCATTTATCTCGTACTTAAACTCGACAATTTAGAATCGTCAGGTAAGTCGTATGTAAATCTGTGTCCATTAAACTCCACTTTTTTCGAACTCGTCGGTAAGTGGCATTTTTTCTCGTCCATTAACTCGACATTTTTCGAACTCGTCATGTAAGTCGTAATTGACTCGTCCATTAACTCGACAATTTTCGAACTCGTCAGGTAAGTCGTCATTTATCTCGTCCATTAAATCGACAATTTTCGAACTCGTCAGGTAAGTCATAAATTATCTCGTCCATTAACTCGCCAATTTTCGAACTCGTCAGGTAAGTGGTCATTTATCTCGTCCATTAACTCGACATTTTTCGAACTCGTCATGTAAGTCGTCATTTATCTCGGCCATTAACTCGACATTTTTCTAACTCGTCAGGTAAGTCGGCATTTATCTCGTCCATTAACTCGTCAAGTCATCAATTATATCATCTTTTATCTCATCAATTAAGTCGACAACTCGCCAACCTCGTCATGTCCCTTCAGTGCTTCCGTAGAATAGATAAGGTGAGGTAACGTTGCTGACGCTGATTTTATTTATTTCGTTGCCACTGCTTTATATTCTTTATGAGAACGTGTCCTATTTAATTATGTTCGGTTTAATTTGCGGTGCGCATGGAGAAGTGTTAAGAATATTGACGTTTGGGCTTCATGCCAGTGCCCATACCAAGCATTTCCTTTATTGAATGGTTTTCAATTTTGTGTTTGTTCTAAATGTATCGGCTTAAGCGAGCTTGATTACATGTTTTAATATGCTTAGAGGAATATATATGACAAATCACAAAGATTGGCATGGACGAAATCACCAATATCAAGATATTTTAGGATATACAAATTAATATTTTGTGACAAATGTGAAATGTAAAACGACCGCTTCCACAAATCATTTCCGGATTCGTACGTAATAAGCTGTGTAATACAAAGTAAAAGCAGGAATAAAAAATAGTTTTGAACTTACTTAAACAGTAAGTTTAAAGTTACTGAAACTGGTACATATGTAATATATGCATCCCAAAATGTAATTTTCAATGATTGAAGGGGTTTATTGTTAAGCAACTGATAGATATTTCCAATTGCTTGCTAAGATTTGAAAAGCACAGGTAGTATATGACATAGCGGTGGCGACGGCGGTGGCAGTGGCGGTGGCGTGCGGTGGCGGTGGTGGTGGTGGTGGTTGGAGTGGATGATTGGAAAGTGGTGGAATGATGTAGGTATAACAGAAATAGCAACAACTAGAAGAGTAGTATAAAATGGTTTCCATTTAACGAATTGCAGTCTATTTCGCCTTACCTGCAGCTAATTAGACATAGCCATTTTATACATATTTGTGTCGCCAACATCGCGTGTATCTACAAATTCCATGACTCTTTCAGGAATTTCAAATAGTTTATCTTACCAAAGCAACTTACGTTCAATTGAATAGGTAAGCGAAGAAGCAGCCTTCAAATATTGTAATAAATCAACCATTTGAACATTCTGAAAATGAACAGGCACGTTCTTTCTTGTCAAAACGTTCGATGCGTTATCAACTATCACGTATTTTTCGACTCGGTTTTGGCAATAATTGACAAATTTCAGATGTAGACGGAAATTGTCTTACAAATGCTTTTAGTATCAGAATAATATGACAAACAGAAAGAGGGAAAGTCTATTAAAAGCTGAATAGAAGTAAAGTTCAAAAGCTAGGTAAGAATATAAGGGCAAGCATATATAATCAAATGTAAATCTTAAAGGTGCATTTTGTGATCCTCAGTCTCGTTCCCTTCTTAACCTTAAATAAAGTTATGATTTTGTGTCGTCTGTACCGTTAGCCTTATTATTGTATGTGTGCCTAATCTGACGTGCAAGTTTTGTAATAAAAATCGCAATTTTGTACCTTGTGTCCATAAACAGAAATTAGAACACATTGGCCCCTGGGAGACACTTGTATTTAAAGGTGCATATGATTCATTATTTTAGAAAACCAATTAGTCATTTTATTCCAAGTCATGTTTTTCCTTTTTTTTCGATTTCAACACGTCTTTTATAATCACGATCCTCCAAAGACAGGGTTTAATTTTGGGGGGACACGCTGCACTGGCAGTTCAGTCTGCCAGTATGAAACAGTATAAATGTGACAGTGTGAAATCAAATGATTCTTTGCTGTTATTCCGACATCGTTTACTGCAAGTATATTAAGTGTAGCCTTGACAAGCAGCAGCAGTAGTAGTACATGTAGTAAGTAAGTAGTAGTAGTCAGGAGCGCCCCCCCCCTTTAAAAGATCAAGAAAAAACAGGGGTTTTAAGCAAAAGTTTCAAAATTAGGGTGTTTGTACCTATTTGAGCTAATCGTGTAATTTTTCGCTCTCTCTATGATTTTACCCTGCCGCTGCCCCTAGTTGTACTGGTAGTAGAAGTTGTCCTCGCCCTCGTCGTTCTTGTATAAGTTATAGTTGTAGAGGTCGTAGAATTAATAGTAGTTGTATTAGAAGGAGTAGCTTTAATGGCAAGGAGCTCCGGCAACAACAGCAGCAACACCTTGCAATTCTTGAGGATGAAAGTAAGGTGAAAATAATACCTTTGGTCTTATTATCTTGGTCGGCATTAATAATATCATTCTTCTTATTCCTCATTTATCAAAGCTGCCTCATTGCAACTGATCGAAATGGCAGTGTAATGTATATTGTAAGGCTGCTGATACCTAGTGCAGGAAGAAGTTGTGTTTAATAGTTCCTCACCTGACAGGTGCTTGACACGCTACTACATAATAGGTTTCCTCTAGTTCTTGCACAGTTACAATCATATCAGTGGCCAGGGCAATGGTTGGTTATCCATCTTCAATCAGTTGCCATGGGGACATTGTTTCCACTCACCTTTACAATAGGATGAGGGTGTTCCACAAGGCTCTGAACTGGGTCAGTAGTATGATGGAATATTCAATACAAATAATGTAGTTCTTGAAACACAATAATGGTAGCGAATCTCGATCAACAAAAACTAATTCTAAAACTAAATTGCAATCCTAATCCAATAGATAGATCTAACTGGGAATATAAATAACATATTTGGTGGGGTCTAATTCTAATCTCTAAAGGTAAGGGAGGGGGTCATTATTTATGCCAGGGAATGGTGGAGTTGAGGGGAATACGAAAGAAATGAAAGCAAGAAGAATATATGAAAATTTTCAACGAGGAGAGAGGGGGAAATATGAACTTTTAAAAGGATAAATTTCATAAAACCAGGGGAATGCGAATTTTTTTAAAGGAAGCGAATGGCGAACGCGATTTTTTCAAAGAAATAATGATAATAATAAATAATGATCCCTCCCCATTTAGACAAAGACTTTGAGATGGTGATTAGTATTTTGTAGAATGCGTAGGAGTCTACGAATACAACATTTATGGGATATGTTGACAGACATATTTAATACAAATCAAATTTAAATTGGTAATACAAAATGTCTTCGTTTTATAGTCTCGATTCGGGTGTTCTTTCATGGAAATGAACATGCCACTGCTTTTATCTTTTCTGTAAACAATATAACTTGAAGCTACATGACCCGTTCAGAAACTTTTATTACCTAACGAATTTCTAAGTACATTTTGAACAGATGGTTGTAAAATTGGTTGAGATTGTATTTCAGCCCACAACACAATGATTATTGAAGTTGAAGTTGAACGAATCCCTTGAGTGGTATAGATAATCATTCAGAGACCGCTAGTTAAGTTGCTCCTGAACACAATGAGAGTAAGAGAGAGAGAGAGTATGGCAAAATGAACCCTTGCCCGATAGTTACCACACACCTTCTTGCTGAAAGCCTTTTAAAATATCTTATTTGTTATATAAAATCCACATCAAGAAGAGCAGTTATCGATACGAAATACATCATTAGCGTAATGCTTTTATCATGGCATGTTTAAAAGGGAAAAGAAACTGATAGCCTTGATCTATAACTAATTGACGAAAAATACACAAATGACTATTGAAGTCTTAGGTGGAACCAATTGAATCGCTGGACTTGTAGTAAATAATTGGTCAGGACAAGGATGATCTATTGTGAATTGCATACACGTACGAACGTCTTCCTCCTTTTCTACTCCCAACAGTAACAAAACAGAGTACCATTACGGAACAAAGGGCCAGGAAACAACAACACGGACAATAAGAGGGAAAATATTGATCGAAAATCAGTGCAGTGCAATTATTAGATATTGTCCAAATATTTCATCAAACGATTTCACAACCATCGCAATACGACCTTATCTAACAAATGCAGCTAATTTGCACCTTCGCAAGGTTGTTGTTCATAAAGTAGCCGCATATACAATAATGTGTCGCCAGTAATCGATCGAAAAAAAAAAAAAAAAAAAAAAATGGCATTTGTAAACTTAAATTAATTAAATGCCAATTTGCTTCAGAATGATACTCTACTAATTAATCTATGGTGAACAGATGATGCTTGAAATTATAATTATAGTAGATTCAATGTTTCTCTCTCATCTCTGTTAAACTGTTGAAATTCTACTACCAACCCTAAATGCCATTGACCTTTCTTCGTATCATTGTATGAGAAAAGGCCCACTTTATGCACCGTCTAAACTGGCCTGCTGCACTGGTAATAAATTTTCAAAACCAGATGTGGAAAAATGCATGCGTAAAAAAATGCATCGTGTAAACTGGGCTTAAGAGAGAGAGAGAGTATGGCAAAATGAACCCTTGCCCGATAGTTACCAAACACTTTCTTGCTGAAAGCCTTTTAAATTTAAATATCTTATTTGTTATATAAAATCCACATCAAGAAGAGCAGTTATCGATACGAAATACATCATTAGCGTAATGCTTTTATCATGGCATGTTTAAAAGGGAAAAGAAACTGATAGCCTTGATCTATAACTAATTGACGAAAAATACACAAATGACTATTGAAGTCTTAGGTGGAACCAATTGAATCGCTGGACTTGTAGTAAATAATTGGTCAGGACAAGGATGATCTATTGTGAATTGCATACACGTACGAACGTCTTCCTCCTTTTCTACTCCCAACAGTAACAAAACAGAGTACCATTACGGAACAAAGGGCCAGGAAACAACAACACGGACAATAAGAGGGAAAATATTGATCGAAAATCAGTGCAGTGCAATTATTAGATATTGTCCAAATATTTCATCAAACGATTTCACAACCATCGCAATACGACCTTATCTAACAAATGCAGCTAATTTGCACCTTCGCAGGTTGTTGTTCATAAAGTATCCGCTATACAATATGTGTCGCCAGTAGCGATCGCATCTGCTTGGATTGTCTTGCACAAATGTATTTCATTTGATCAGAATACACTTTAAATATGGTTTTCTCGTTTTTTAAAATATGAGTAGGACTATTGACTTTTCGAAGGTCTGGCGTCTTGCTTTCGCACGTTTATTATTGTAAACGTAAACACCTTGAATGATTCAACGAATGAAACTTTGGATGGCATCTTAATGCAAGGTTTGAGACCGATTCACAATTAAGATTGATGCGCGGCGGTTTTACGAGTGTTAGGCATACTCTAGTTCGATGCTCATAGGTAATATATTTCCAAATAGAGTCATATTTGTAGGTTCAGGGATGCGAAAGTACGCTGTACGATGTTGTAGTTTTGTTCAATCTTTTATAAAGTATCCTTCTCTCCCTCTAAACCTTCTCTCGTTTCGAGTTGACAGTGAAATCACCCACCACTCTTTTAGGTCTAGCAGCTTATAAATCGTTATACGATAACCTCATAGCCGCGGCATGGTCGCCTATAAAGACAACCCCGTCGAAACGCTTAAGTATAAAGAGACATTTTGAAATTTTCAAGTGATCTTCTGAATCTGAAAATGGTACATTTATTGTTGTTAAGATTATCTAGGATCCCCTGCCCACATTAAAGGGACAATAGAAGGTGTTGTGGTTTCACGTATTCAACCCCGTAAAGTGACAGGAGAAGATGTTTTTTAGGATACGACTTTCTTCTCTCAAAGTGCACAGTCGATTGTAATAGACCACCTACCAAGACCGTTCCGAAGGTTTTTTGAACAAACAAGTAAAAAGATCGCAAACCTTGTTTTGACTGCCTGACATCGTAATTGTCCCCTAGAACACCGTGCACGACAGAAAGTACTAAATCATCATATTATATGAACATAAAGACTGCGTCTTCGGCTTATTTCACTTCAGGGGTGATCTAATACCTTGGAAGCATTCCCAAATAATGCCAAAACCCGTGTTCGAAAAAAAATTGGGAGCGCTTCTTTTAGGGAAATCTCCTCATGTCTCTTTAATTACTACAATGTCGCATTATCTGTGCATGTTTGCAATGTTAAACCATTTCTTCACTTCCTTAAAGTAATTAATTGAATGGAAAATACGATTTTCTGATTTAGCATTAATTGAAAGTATATACCGTTTCTTCTTTTCTAGTTATATGATGTACTGTCAATTTAATATTTTTATATTTGGTGTTCATTAGTTTCGTTTTCTTTTTACCTTTAAAATGAACACTAAATTCCATCCAAGACACAGGTGTGCTCTTTCCATGTACTGTGTCTACATAGGAGTTAACATAGGAGTTAACTTGAACCGCTCTCTCTCTCTCTCTCTCTCTCATAAATATCTTGAACAAACTCACTAGCACAAGGCGGGGTGCTCGCTCGTTGAAGTCTGCAGTAGACATTTAAAGTTGGGTCAAGCTTCTTGGCATGGCTTAATCTTCCCATACATGGCATGCTCACACTGCACATGAGTAGCACAGGACCAGTGCCATGGATTGTACTACAATCGAGATTGTAGATTAAGCCATGCCAAGAAGCTTGACCCAACTTTAAATGTCTCCTGCAGGCTTGTCTTCGTCCAACTCCAACGGAGAACTTATACATCCTAGCAGGAATTGCACCTCCAGACACCCGTCAAAGTGAAGCGAGTATGCAGGAACGTAGCTACCAAGTATCTAACGTGAAGCACCCTATGTCCGGGCAGAGACCTGCTGTTAACCTGCTGTTAAGAGTTTCTTAAGCAAAGTCCAGCCCCTTTGAAGCAGTTTCAAACTAATCGCCTTGTGGAAAGACTGACTTTGTTATCAAGCAAGCAACATCTATTGGTATCGAACCCGTTGAGCATCTTCCACCTAGAGCTGATTGCTCGTGGGCTGAATGGCGATGTCTCAACAGATTGGGAACCGGAATCGGTCGATCTAAGGATTCTCCGCAAAATGGGACTACTTGAAAGCCGATCAAGATGCTACCTGTGGCTGTATGAGGAACAGCACCACAGACAATGGAACATCTCTTGGGCTGCCCACTGTTGTGGATCAACCATGCACGGACAAGGACCTTGACGAATTCAATGAAGCTGCCACAAGTTGTACTCGTCTCTGACTAGAGCATATATAACAACCACTGTATTTGGGCACGATACGAAGAAGTAATCAATATATTGAGACCATTATGAATCTCTTTCAATATAATTTGATAATCAAATTATTTAGGCCATTCCATTCAAGATGGACCCAAAATTACTATAATTATTACTACATCTAGCCAAGAGTTGTAATGTTTGTATAAAGACCACTATTACTCATTGAGAGCAGTTTAAATATCACAAAATAATCAAAGAGACTGATATGTGAAAGATAGCATCCTAGATCGGTATCCAATATGGCTGTCAATGTCAGTAATTAAATGTCAGGAATTCATTTACGTTTAGGTTGCACGATCGATTCCAAAAATCCCAGTAAAGCTAAGTTAAGTGTCATTGAGTTTTTATATATAGTCGGGTGTATTACATAGTGACGGATGTTAAACAAAATACGAATTTTCGTTTCTGAGAAAAAATGCATTTGAAAAATCACGAACTCTAAAGGGTCCGTACACATCCACACAAACGATTCAAATAATCAAATCCGATTACGAAACGATATTAACAGCTGGAAATTTATTTAGCTAATATTCATGAATTCTTACTTAATAAAATGGATGCAATACATTGGAAAAGTTACTCATCCTATCCGTCACACCATAAATTACGCAAATCGGCGATTATGTTCATGACATAGTGACGGATGTTGAATTTTTCCAATACTAGCGTTATTTCCCGCATCCGGTTCCCATTGAATACAAAAAACAATCGGCGTTTTCCGAACATCCGTCAAACCAACGTGCGTCATGGCGAATCTGCTCAAATTTGGTTTATTACATAATGACGGCTGTTGCGTGGATTGCCCACATTCATCACTTTGAACTGTAAATAGAAATTTTAACCTGATTGAAGCATTTTAAAAGTTTGACCCCTGTGTAAACTTAAATTGGCCCCTATTGAAAAAGGGACACCACAATTTGAGAGTACTACCTACCTAGCGTTGATATAGAGGGTCCATACTAACTATCAAAGGTGTCAAACCTTTCCTGTAGTGAGGGGTAAACGATGATGTTTGACCTGGGTCCGTGCTTCTCCTCTACATATGAGCAATCACTTGCTTTTACCGTATATTCTAAAAGCACACTTGAGATTCAGACAATAAGTTATGATCATGGAGTGCACAAATAATTCTTCCTCTTGGAGCATTAATTGCTTTGCTCATATTAATATTGTAATGTTGATTTATTCCATAAAGCTTATATGGATTAAAACACAGTTTATGGCAGATCATCAGTCTTTGATCAAATGATCCAAAATATTTTTCTTCCTTCCAATAATTTTTATTTTATAATTTTAATTTACTGCAGAAAAGAATGTAAAATAGAATGAAATAAATCGAAGACAGAAAAGTAGTAAGGGTCATAAAGTTGCAGATGACTCCAACCTTTAAATGAAAGAGACTAAAAAGGTCCAGCTGTCAAGAATTATCAATTCCAAGTCACAAGAGCCAATATAACAGGCATGGTGCTCCATACACTATCTGTGATTATCGCCTTGACAAAAAGACGTGTACTTTATACAACTTAATCAGTCTGTCTGCTGTTGTCGGCATAGATAGATATCAAATGAACAGGTTGAAAAGTCACTTGTCTTGTTTATGCTACCCTGGATTCGGAAGAGTGTGTGCTTGACAGGTGAGTATTCTTGAGGTTCCAGGTTTTTCTTTTAACCCTAAGATTACATTTTCTAAGTTAGAATTTCAAAAGTGTAGGGAAACATATCTCGTCTCTTTCTAGACAAATTATAATAATCGATATTGAGATATAAAAAACATATATAGAGTATTTAGGGAAACTGATAGACTCGTCGATTTTTAGACAAATTATAATAATCGATACAGAGAAATAAAAATGTAATATTGATCTGAAAAGGAGCGTTTGATGATAATTTTTTTAACAGTTCAAACGGAATTTTAGGCTATGTTGTACGTAAAGTAAATCAAGTTCGACCGACAAAGATAAAGGTATATGATAAAAAAATATGTGATTTGCGCTCTCTAATAGACAATGTATACCTATTACAAGGTTTAGGGAGGATTCGTTATTTACGCCAGAGGGTGAATAATGACTTGAGATGAATCCAAAATATTTTGTGAGCGAAAGGGTCGAACATCAAAATGTTCACCAAGGAGAGAAATGAACCTGAACTTTTATAAAAAAAATAAAGAAATCGCATATGATAAGGGGGAGTGAACAGTGTTTGAACCGAAACAGAGGGGGAATACGGAACATTTTCACCGAACAAAAGGTTGAATTCCTCCATTTTCGCCCTGGCATAAATAATGACCGCTCACGTATGTGCCTACTTAAATCTGAAATGAATAACCAAAAATGATATCTTTATGTTAAAAATCAAGTCATGCGGTAAACACAATATGACTTTGCAAAAGCGTTTGCATAAAATGTTTTGATGGTTTCTGGGCAACATTGACCTGCTGATTCCAGATCTTGATTCAAGACCTTGTATATGACCTTTTGCAAGGTCATATAGAAGGTCTATGGTTCTACCGCGGGGCTAATTTTCTGAATATCCGGTTGTTGTAGTCGTTTAATTCTACTAAGTTGAGCCGATATTGAATTGCACTCTAATTCGCCATGTGAACTATACTAGTGCCCATCAGTTGAGATTACCGACATGTCTTGATGAGTACTATTGAGCATGTACTGTGAAATTGCCTTATGGGTAGCTTGGTCAGGGATGGTATGACGACAAATCATCATTAAACAAAGTGATAGGTGCAAGTTCATGTTCTACTTTTCTCGAAATAACAAAATGTCAAATATATGGTGTTTTTAGATGAAATGGCAACATTCGAGATGATATTTTTCGTGCATTTTAATTTCTTAATTTCATTTAAAAATCTTGAATAAGCTTTGTGATTCGTAATGTGGCATTGAAATTAACTTGGTATTTAATTTGGAAATCAACAATACCTAGTATTATAACATCGTGAATGCAGTTAGAACTCTTATTTTAGTTTTTTCATTAAAGCAATCCCATAATCACTTCTAATTAATGTTCCATTTTGAAAAAGCGATTCTCTTTCTTTCTCTGTCTCTGTCTGTCTGTCTCTCTCCCCCCTCTCTCTCTCTCTCTCTCTTCCTTTTCATTCATCCTTCATTTTTCTGTCATTTTGTTTTAATAAATAACGAGCGCCACTGCTCAATTAAAGTCATTTTACGATGAAACAACAACGTGGTTATTTTGTTCAGCACCCTTCTGTTTTATTTGACATTGATACAAAATGAATCGGTCAAGGACATCTTTCCGTATTAATAATAATTTCCATTTTCACCAAATTAGTATTTATTTTATGTTTTGCTCGTGTAAGAGTTTCTACAATAAAGAGACCGTCGGTGAAGGAAAACACAGACGTCCCTATAGGTTTTCACGTCGCCCTAGTTTCACTTAAAAGTTTTAAGAGGAACAGCTGAACATATTTGGTGTCATGTACAATGCCGTGGTAATTTCAGCAACACTTTATTGCTTGTCTAGTTTGCAGAATCAACAACCTTTGTTGTAGCAGTTTCTCTTAACCAGATTCGCTCATTCATTTCCTCAGTCGACGTTCTTATTGCAAATTCGAGGTGACCAGGGAACTGCGACCATCACAACTGGATTACCGGTTGTCCATCTGACGAGATCACGGTTCGACAGCCTTTGCAATATTATTAAAATGCGTATAACTGTGTCTTGAAGGACGAGTATAGGTTTGCTTCAAAGCATGCATGTAAGAAATCGATGTGGCGAGATTGGGTGCGTCTTTATTACCGTCTGGCTGGCCCAGATTTCGCTCACAACCGTTGAGATATGTTTTTGCTGTGACGGGAGGGAAAACAGAGAATATTGTCACTCGAGATTTGAATGAAATCTTCTGAGACATCTCACATCCTTCTGTTCTGATTTGCGAGTGATTCGGTTGTCAAAACATGATCGCTACCCTTGTTTTTCATGAATAACAGACATTACTTGATTCTTACTTTCCCCCAACATATCGTGAATTTCAACTGCATAACTTTACTACAAGCCTAAGGTAGAATGTGATAATAAAGGCATTTGACACGTAATATGCGACCTATTCAAACTTGTACCCAGATCTAATCTAGATGCGAAAACTTTATCTGGTATTCTCGAAGTAGTTTAACTTCAAACCCGGTGTGGCAGGGGATATATCCTCCGGGCTCACAGTCCGGGAACAATGTTGAATACTATTGCAATCGATTCAGTTGACTCTTATTACGCAACATGAGTTTCACGCGTTATTCCGTTGGTCGTCTATGATCCCGACTGTGAATACCTGACGACTATATTACTTTCACATACCGGTTTTTAAAAACTCCGGTTTTTACTCCTATCCTAATCCGTTGTTTGGATTAAGTGGGCAACGAAATTGTCCCCCGTCATGCCCCGAACCTCTGTGTCGTTCATGTGCTACGCGATATGTCGCCGTTAATAAACACTTGGTTGAATTAATGCTGCTAAGCGTACGCAGTACCGGCTTGTAACGACCATGCGTACACCATGCCGTCAACTAATAGAATTGTACATGTAGGCTTAGCTAGCGCTAGGCCTATATGGCCCATCCAACCACACTTTTTGTGCTAATCTATACAATACACGCCTTTCATATGAGCAGGCATCCGGCGTGCATGGCAGTGTGCCTATAGACTCCGTGTATAGATGCGAACTTGAATAAAGTCCGCCGCTGCCTCTCCCTTCTTCCGAAAACATGTGTCCAGAGTCACAATCTTCTCACATCTCCCTTTTAAACGCAAAATTTACGACCCAAAAAGTCGGCCGCAACATTAGGGTGTAAATGAATCTGGACACAAATAATTGTGCTAGTCCGGTGCGAGTCATTAATTTCCACACTGGCCCAATAAGGGCCATGTAATGCCCACTAACGGCCCAATAACGGTGCAGATTCAATGATTGGCCCTTTACTGGACCGATTCTGGCCCGGTAACGGCAAGCCTATATTGGCCCAACGAAATGCCCGCGTGCACAACTAACCGGCCCCATTACCGTTTGCCATTGCTTGCCCATTATGGCAGCACGCTATTGGTCCGTTATACCGGGCCGTTACTCTGTAATGTTTTGCTGGGTAGTCCTCCGGGCTCACATCCGGGGAAAATGGTGAACTAATAGGGCAATCATTCAGTTGACTCTTCATCACGCAAACATTAGTTTTCACGCTTTATTTCGTGTGTCGTCTATTGAGCCCGACTATGATACCCGCCGTACTATGATTACTTTCACCACGAACCGTTTTTAACGCCGGGTTTAACACTGACTCCTTCATAACTGAATCTCTTTTCTTTTTTCAACATACTCTGAAATTTCCATGTTAACATGTGAAGAAATCCCTCATGGGGATGAGCCGTTGGCGGACCCATCATAGCTCATCATTGGAAAATCTTCCTCATCACACTTACAAGGTCTATCGGACGGGAAAAGATCCATTCATGAAACTAACCAGGTTTAAAACCGGGTTTACAAGTTCAACTATTTACCGAATCCAAGCCTTACAACTCTCAAATCCGGACAATCTGTTTTTTCCTCTTCATTACATGTCCATTTTGTTTAAATTACCTTCCCTTTTGTACTCATTATTCCAAGATTTTCGTGCGTTAGTTTCCAGCCTTGGAGGATACTCGAGAATGGAGCGAACAAGAACCAGGGTAGAGGATACGAGAGTCTTTAGAGCAGTGAAAGCTCCCAAAAAGAATAGTTTATGTTTTTTGGCCTTTCTTTACCTATGTTGTCAATGTGGAGGTTCCAAGAGAGATTGCTAGTGATCCACGTTATTACTCAGCCAACTGAATGCTACTGATCCACATCTCAGGACACTCCACTGGGTGAACTCTTAAAGGAGGTTGACTATTCAGTAAGAATTTAATGGCAAGATAAAGATGTGGGAAATAATGTTTGTTTAGTCTGTGTAACATTTTCAGGGGTCAAAGGCGAGTATGTGAAAGTAGCGATTGTACATATGAAAGTCCAGCTTTGTCGAAGGTGTAACTCAAGTTTTGTACATGTGGTACCGTCATAAACCAGGTATATAAAAGGAGGGAAGCAAAGATCATTATCAAAGTAAGGAAAAACGACCAGAGGTCCTCACAGAGCCTGGGGCCAAACCAGAAACAATAGTGAAGGTGAAACCATAGACGTACCATCCGGGCACAGTTAGGGCTTAATAAGATCTAAACTTGGACTTCTGATTCCCTAGACTAGACCGAAGCTTCAGCAAGAGATGGTGATAGGACAAGGCTTGTATTGAATTATACCAAACAAGTAATGGTAAATCTTTGTGGTTTCAAGAGATTCGAACTGTAGTCACGAAGGGTTGTAAATGACAATACAACCACAGGAGCATTGAAGAAACCATAGTGCCGGTGCGTCAGAAGAAATATCTATAGAGAATTTTATCAAAGAGTTTGCGACTAGGTTGACGAGAAATCAAGGTTACAGTAGCAGATGATCGAAGGTCATTTTGTCATGTTGCACAGGGTTGGTTGTAACAGCACACTACGGATTAAAAACATTCTGAGAAACTTGAAATAACAACGAGCTGAAAAAGATTTCTCAATAAGGATTCCAAAGACTGCCCTGGTAGGTGTGTGCATTGGTATACTATTATTCTAGATAGAACATTGATGGCAGTCTAAATTGTTCAGGTAGCATGGCCAGATAATGCTAAAGTACTAAACTTAAATGAAAACAATCCTGTATAGAATGTCGAAATAAATCGTTTAATTTCTTTCTCCTTCGGGCTACTTTAGCTCAATATGTCTATCAGTTTAGGGCCCATTCTTTCTCAACTTGCGTATTTTTGTCTGTAAAAAAGTATCATATTACCAGGCAAGCAAAGGGAACCTTAGTTCTTCGTGCGATCAAGAATTCTGGTTTCTGTGTCAATTTAACAATGATCTTCATAAAATAATGTATTAATAAACGCCATAGGTAAAGTGCCGTAGATAAACTTGTTGTTTGTACTAGCTCTATGGTGTGCGTATAAAATTCAACAATCAACCTTAATAGATCAGGTATCTAACAACACTCGTTTCGCCACTATTCTTAGTCAAAATAATACTCAAGATGGAAGGATATCACATGGATCGTATTCGGAAGGAAATGTTAGCCTATACCTCTTGACATACAAGGTACTAGTCCATCCGCAGGGCTTGAGCGACTTGACCTCGATATTGATGTTGTTTGACTGCCCCCATTGTAAAGGTCGCTGCTGTTCGCACCGCCGGATAATATGGCATAATTTCAGTATGAGAATATCATTGGTTAAAGCGTTTGCTCGTAACAGAAGAGTGGCTGAAGAGGTTGCGATTGAATGATTTTGAGTACATAATTAATCACCATGGTAAGAATTAAGAGTAGCACCGTTAGAAAAACACAATCACAGTATATTTGTTTGGCGTGGATCTTCACGAAAACAATAATATATGCATTTTTTAAGTGAGTGGACTGTCAAAAATGTTCTAAAAAAAACGGCCCGTGTGACGTCAGCCGGGATCAAAATGTCCAAATAATCTGTAAAAGGACCGAATACGGAAAATAACTGTAAAAAAACCTCATTTTTACTGGTGTGGGTCCCAGCTGCCATTTAAAACGCTGTTATTGAATGAACATTTTAATGTGTGTTTGTAAATTAAAAACTATTTTGAGAATACAAATTAAAATACAATAAGTAATTATGATTTTTTACCAACATCGAACGTTGGATTTTCATTTAATCCAAGGTAATAAATTTAACCTTACTAAGAAAGACGTTTCCACATCAAAGCTGTAACCCGTAAACTTCACTGTATACTTTATACCCCCCCCCCCCCCCCCCCCCCCCCCCCCCCCCCCCCCCCCCCCCTCTCCCCCCCCCCCCCCCCCCCCCCCCCCCCCCCCCCAATACTGTATACTTACCTCTGTTATGAAACGAGTAAATTTTATGACCTTCTCATTTTAAAAATAGATTAATTCCAAAAATGCGCAAACTTAAACAAATTCCAAAAGTAACCGTTTCAAAAAATTGAAGTCCTACCTCAGTAAGAAGAGTGTATATTAGTACTTACTCTACTCGTAGTTTTCTTTAAATTGTCGATGCTTAAATTCGCCACCCTGTTGCATCCCCTTAAGACTATGGTTGTTTATACAGATTTCAAAGTGTCTTTCATAGTGATTACGAATACGTTCAAAGATGATCTTTTTATATTACACTTCATCCGTTTGAGCGTTTTAAGTGTTACTCACATACCTTTGTGGTTAAAAATCAAGAGTTCAATGTCCAACGTGACATGATGCCATCAAGGAAGTTTTAGACATCGGATTTCTCAACAGATTTAATAGACTTACAATTGTAATCAACATATGTATTTCAAGACAAAACGTCTATAATGTTCAAATTTAAATTAAACTGAAAATTATGTGCCTTAAACTACCGCCTGTCTCCAAAAAAAATGGTACAATCAGAAAAAAATTGGTTAATATGAAATTTAAAAATAAGGTCTTCATACTGACATTAATGTTAAGAACAAAGACAGGCTTTCCAGTTGGTGTTTTTCATCTAATTTGCTTTGTCAATCCAGAGATATAATCACTTAGTGGCGATATCCCAAAAATAGATTTTGTGCCACTTTTATGCATGTTGCAGATTTGTTTCGCGCAGTTATGCATGCTGTCTTAAAGCCACAAAAGATTGAAACTTGAAAAAAAGAAACAAAACACAGATTAAATTTAGTAAACAAGGAAGTCTACTGTTATCGACACAAGGTTTAATAGTCCATAATCAGTTCAATATTAAAAATCTTCTTTCATTAAAGAACAAAACCAATACAATATTTATGGCACGTCAATGAAATGGCGCTTTGAATTTATTACAAGATGGTATCTGTTAAAATCATATCAGAAGGAAGTAATTGAACAAAAAATAAACACTTCCAAATCAAATAAATGGGTTTAATATTACACTATCTTTGTGAATTTACTAATGTTGAAGTCATAAAAATTTGAATTAGGAAGCAAAGTTCAAAGTGGTGGTAGGAGAATTTGCGTATGATACTTCAATACCATAGAAACTCTCTCCTCCAGATTGCTGTAAGCCGAGTTGTACGCTCATTGTTCTTCTGACAAAAACAGTATGTGGAATGTTGTACACTCTATCGTAAAGCCCAGCTACTGATATAACTTCCACCATTACAAAAGTGTTTTCGTATCTTTAGAGTTTCTTTATTTTGGGAAAAGGTTTTTAATCCCTTTTTAAAGAAATCTTCAATCTGTTCCAGTGTCTGAATTAACTTATGTTTAAACTAATTCGTTCACCGTTTACACTCAACCAGAAGTGCAACAATCGATTTTTGTGTTTCGCAGTAAACTGGAGTTATCTATCGATTGAAATAAGCAATTGAATGAACAAAAAATCCTGGAAGCCTGGTCTTTTTTCTTGAAAAACAACTTACTTATGTTGAAGATATAATATTGAAAAA
The DNA here is from genome assembly GCA_023653785.1 of Ophioderma brevispina. Classification (NCBI taxonomy): domain Eukaryota; kingdom Metazoa; phylum Echinodermata; class Ophiuroidea; order Amphilepidida; family Ophiodermatidae; genus Ophioderma; species Ophioderma brevispina. Next base: position 80,437 of record JAMKCH010011193.1, on the reverse strand, counting down.
ATCGGTTTTTGATTGTTCCATTTTTTGAGACAGGCGTAGATCTATGTTAATATGTTTTTTTCACACTGGATGACGCCATACTATCAAAAGGTTGAAAGCATGACTATTTGATTGTAATTTTAGCCTCAATGATAATAATTCAATTGGACTATTTACTTAGCTCAAAGCGATGCACGACAGGACATATGGTCGAGGTATGGTTGCGCTTCTATCCATTGGTCAATTCTGGACACTCTTATTTTGTTTTAATTAATGTAAAACTATTTAAACCTCCAACAAACTAGTGTTTTGGCCGTTTAATAAATATTGCTTCTTTTAATCACTAAACCGAATCAACTAAGTTAGCGGCGGTGTTTTCTAATAATAGACGTTACTACTGGGATAAGTCTTGCCCAAATAGGTTCTATATAGATTAGAGAGGCAAAAACGTTACGTAATCTTTAGAATTCATCGTCTCGCATGTTTTGGCCGACCACAAAGAAAGCATAGAGTACCAACAAAAGCACTGGCTGCCTCCGCTTCTTCCACAACTGGTGGGTGCCGCTTTTGCATATACACTATCGGGAGTGATACAATTGATGTAATGTTTAGAGGTGGCCGGTGTATAAATAGTGGCACCTGGATCAATATGCTCAGATACTCTTTTTTTTCCAGAAGGCAATGCGGCGCTTAGGTGAAAAGATGTTTCATTGAGGAGGCGGTTTTATTTAAATCAAGACGACTGACGTGTCATTTCATTCGTTGTGTGGCCCATGGTTAGGCAAAATTTAACCCCCAAATAGCACCCACTCCAACAACTTATAATTTTGGCGATTGTTTGTATCAGAATTGACATTATTGGTGTGAATACAAGCACCCAAACCTATAATTAATCCGTGCAATATTCACAATGTCACGCCCAGCACGGAACGACTGGTTTTGAATGGCTTCACCCCCTTGTTTGAGACCGCTTTCAATAGGCTTACGATATATAGCGATATAATTGTAATATCCAAGTTTGCCTTACGAAATATAGCTTGTAAATCTTAGGTAAAAACAGATTTACCTCAGTTTATTAATCTCCGTAAGACTGCGCGGAAGCGATAAAATACCAACAGCAAGTAAATCTAATATAAAGACCGCCCAATTAGTTACAAACTATTGGTCTTGCACGAAAACATAAAATTCTATTAATTATAGTTCGTTTTCTTCCGTAAATTTTGTTACCCTTCTTGCCCCATTGCGATCAATATTGGCCACACAATACCCTTTAAGAAACATCTCTTCATTTTTAAAAAGTTGCAATAAAAGCTATAGAGCCATATTAGATCGCCTGCAGTAAAGACCGCAATTTTCCCGTAATGTGTGTCACTTTATGCAAGGCCTGATGTATGGTTGTTGTATTGTAAACTCCCCTTGTAATAATGTCTTCAATTGCATGCAACTTTGAAAATGTGACACATTTTCGTAAAATGGACATTGTGTTGGCGATATTTATCAAATGGAGCAAGAAAGGTGTCAAACTTTGCAGAACAAACAGACTATGATATCATTTATGTTTTTGTGCATAGACTCAATGGTTTGTAACTTATGGGGGTATTTAGACATGGCTGCGTTACTTTTTTTGAGGGTCTCTTACGAATAGAGGCTTTCAAAACTCAGCACAACGGTTGTCTCGGCGACTTCGACCGTTCTTTCCGTGTTGGAACGGTTTGCATTGTTTCTACAAAACGGTTGCCGCACCACTGACCAAACAGTCAGCTCCTTAACTTGCTTGTTTTTTTGTTCTATATACTGCCTCCATGTTCGACGGAGATGGATTTGAACCTCACATTGATATATATTATTTATGATTTAACTTGGCATAATCATGCCGGAACATTGATTTAGCCGAGTAATATACTCTCTAAAGGCTCTTACTATGGTTTCATGTCCGACGCCTAAACCCTCGAGGACCTAAAGATCCATTTGAGTATAGTTCTAATCTATGGTTTCAAGTAGACTGCGCTTTAGGTCTTACTGACTTAGCAATCCATGCCGTACCTCCATCCAATTAGAGCAAAACTTTATAGGCGCGATATATCAGTCACAGAGTTGCCAAAGGTAGTCAAATAGGTTATGAACCAAACTTAACGTCAAACCGTCTACTAAGTATTTTATAGCAATTAAGAGCGAAAACGGTTGCACGAGAGTACCTTTTCAAAATATTTCATCGTGAACTCCAAAAAGAGTGTCAATCTGCCATTTTGTAAAAAAAAAATCTTCAAGCGCACAATGTTTATCATTGCGAAACCCAATCACTTATACGCCGTTGGCATTCGTTCAAACGCCTATAACGCGATAACTAATAAGACGACCGTTTTTTTCCTGTCTCTCTCCATACCCCCTTACGGTCCACTACATGAGGAAAACTACTACCGAAACCTGACGATCCCCTCAAAATAGGGGGAGGTGCGGCGCACTTATGTTCTTGTTAGATTCCTAGGAGCCAAATTTAACCCCCAAAACAAAAAAGAAACGCGTTTTTTTTTAAAATTTTTGCAAAATTGGGAAAATGACATATTCAGGATGTTAAGGTATATAAATACATTTATTAACAGATGCAAAGGTCTGGCCAATTAACTGTATTGAAATATAAACTACCAACATTCCAACCCCATCCTACACAAGGTCAACTGAGCTGTTAAATGGCAAGTCATTATACTATTGTGTTAACAGAATAAACGGCAGCTACACTAGAGACAATGCTATTTGTCAAATTGACACTAGCTTGGCCCGAAAACAACATTCGAAAATATTACAAAGTGTTCTTGCAAGCTGCAATGGCATCTATTTCATCATATTGATATGTGCCTACAATGACGATTCTTTTGTGTGTGTGTGTGCAACAGGGGTATCCATAAGGCACAAGAGTGTCTCGAAAAGTGCGCGATTATGTGGAATGTTTTATCAGTCAGAAAATATGACGATATTTTAAAGGAAAAACATTCAAAGGCGAAAAATGAATAAAACATGTTTTTAAAAACAAAGAAAAAACAAACAAAAAAGAATCCCACGACATTCAGTAAATGTTTGGTGGATATTGCTGTCTTGTGTTTTACGTTTTATCTCTCAAGAATAAACATATAATACAACCCTTTCCATCCTGGCACCTCCTGCATATAGACGCTTTTGTAATTAGACGTCCGCACTCCACCAGAGAGGTTCGGACATAATAAAGTCCTGAAAAACCATGTACATACGAGACAACACTTGTTTCATCAAGACACCTATCAGTTGCCGCCTTTTGGTTATTAAATCCCCCATGATCTCATTTAACGCATTAAATCTAATGCGATAATCACCCTCTCAGCAGGAGAGCTGCCAAGCCATACACTCCCAACACGTAAAAAAAAACATCAGGCCGAAAAATACACGAAGGCCACACTTGGAGCACCAATTCAACATTACATTTTGTTACAAGGTACCAGAACTTTCATCACCATGTCTTATATTCTTATAAAGGGCTTCTTTAATTATTAACCGAAGTTTAAAACTACTGAGCTAAAATTAACATGACACAGGGCACGCCTTAAGCACAAACTTACATTTTTGTTCCCAAAGGTCAAAATGACTTTCATAGCACCAATTTATTCAGAGTCCCCGGAAGTGATCGGAACATTTCAAATCCTTTTCAACAAGGTGTGACAATTAAACAGGTACAATATCCCCCACATAAAGCTTAGTTTCTGCAGTCGAAGCTCTACAAAGGAACAACGATATTGATGGGTTTTCGACATTGTCAGGAATACTCCTCTATTTGGCGGCGTCAACTTTCAACGAAACCAACAGATCCAAAGATCCTTACAAGCACGGCGGTCACTGTCATCCGGTGAAAGTACACAGTTTTGTGGACAGTTTAAAGCCACCAGCTTCAACTGCATCGCAATCGCCGCAAAGAAATAAGATCACACAGGCCCGTAGACGGGGTATACACATCGAGTGCCTGTCTTTTGTCTCGATGAATGGGTAATTTTGGTTTATGCAATAGAAGCGTATTCACTAATGACGTCATCCACCGACATGTTGGTGGACACGATGCATACATTCAAGGACTACAATAAATGCAATCTGTCAATCGATCTATGTTTAGAGCATTGCACAGGGATCTTGAATGCGGTCTAAAATTGTGGCTATCTCGCCTGAACACTCTCTTATGACCATCGCTTACCATAAACACATGTGGTCTAGGTGCAAAGCAGATGGATGCATGTGTCTCATAGGATCACTTGCACTCACAAAACGGCTGCTAGCCGAACACGACTAGCGCTCTCTTGCATAAAATATTCCTTACCATCGTACGCTTTGAACATTGTGGAATCAATAACAGATCTCGTGTATGTAGTCCCAGCAAATGTGGGGCTCTGCCTATTGCGTAGTGTCTATACGTTTAAACAACAGGAGGTCAGTGACTTTGAGAGACTTCCCAAAATCACTGGTTGGGCTCAAAAATGCATTGAAAAAAATAAAAAAAGTAAAAAAAATGAATATTTGTAAATCTTTTGAAAAGGAAAAACTCAAAATCGGCCAGGCTTTATTTGTCATCAGAGACCCAGTGTATTACATATACCATCGTTCCCATTTTTCGGCCACAAAGTTTATGTATTGGAGTTAAAGTTCAAAAAGGTTTGAATTAGGCTTGCAAATGGCAATTCAAACAAGGGGATTGATTACTGGGTATACCCAGCTGTCAAACCCATTGACGTCCTTTATCCATTAGCATAACGTATCCTCAAAGGTAATTGGAACAATACACGATGGGAAGGACAACAATGTTTACCCCGATTCACAGGAATACCCACAGGTTTTTACTTGGCTCTTAAGAACACAGACGTGGAAGTCCCATACCTGTAATTGCCCCTTCTCAACAACCCGGAAGCCACAATGACACCCAAAGCGCAATATGCTTGTAATTTAGACTCTCCAGAACTGACTCGAATGAAGAATGTATGGTGAATCTTGTGCGAACTTCTGTCTTTGTTCATTTCTGTCGAAACCTGATATTCACGTGTCTAAATTCTATTAAATTTGGTGGCATTCTTCTTTTGAAGGGCCGGGACATTGTTAGACACCACATACTTAATAAAAGCGTTAGATAAAATAATGGTATTATAAGAAACATTTAAGTTTATGCAATTATTTCAAACGCCCTTTAAAAAATGGCAGAGGGAAGAGCTCGTGTTTGTACAAACGACTCGTATAGGCAAGAAAAGAGGTGTGATTTCCCTGACAAATGAATCAATTGAAATTGATTTTAGGGAAAGTAGCCCGGATGGTAAAGTGAAACAGGATTAGACCAATGGGAAATATTATGACTTAATATGTGCGGTGCACATTATCATGTTGCTTAATAGCTACAATAAATTACTTTTTTAATAAACGAAGAGAAGAAAACAGCTCGACTTATGACATGACTGATGTATTGCTTGTTACGATTGAGCTGAAATTTTCATTTGAATAGCTTGTCCTTTCTAATAGCAACTTAAGTAATTCTGGATGAAAGCGACAGTATTTAACTGCTGTTAATTTCAGCACTATCCATCAGTTTAAGTTCATTGTCCTAACAGACAAGTATCTGCATTCATAGTCAATAAAACAGCGATAAAGCTTGAACACAACGAAATATCCTTTTTGTTATTCGCGTGGTGACCTCAGGGTGTATCAATTTATCATGAACCCTTATTGCTAGCATTTGTGAAGGAGGTATCCACGACCCCTTTCAGGTTATGATTGGTTACTTGTCCTATGGCCTAATCAACTAACTTACCGTGATTATTACCTAGATTTAACCCTCTTAAAGATGAGATTTTCCATACGATTGTAAGGCTGCAATTGGACGAGATTGACTTTTTTTCAGACTGCGTATTTAGTAAAATGTTGTATAGGATAGTAAAGGTTAATTAGAATTGTTTTAAATATCTGAGATATCTCTTGTGAATATGTTCTGTCTACTGTCTGTTATTGTGTATCTCTTTGTCTATATTTAACAGAAAATATTGTCTTCTTGTTCCTCTTGTGCCTAGCTTTTCGGTCTTCTTAGATCTTATTCGTTTTCTTTAATTTATTTTTTCCACCGTTCTTACAGTAATCATTCATGTGTTTTTGTCTGTCCTTCGTCCATGTCCTCCAACAATGCGTCCGTCCAATAATCCTCCATCCATCCATCCATCCATTGTCTATCCATCAATCAATCCATCCATTTTCCCTTCCCTTTTACACCCTGACATTGCCATCCACGGTCTGTCTACCTTTTTTTATCTACATATTAAACCAAAAAAATGTGGTAATTTCCTTTTTACCTTTGTTTCTGTTTTTTTTTCAACTTTTCATCTTTCTCGCCTATTCTTTGTAATAATATTTCTTCTTCCCTACGTTAATCTTTCTTATCACTCACTTAAATAACAAATTGCTGCTAGAATTACCGAATTGAAATTGACGAAAAAGCGAACATTGCTGATGTTTTAGATATGTTTATCAACGCCTTGTGTCCAATATCAATCAATCATTTTACTCCGCTCTTTCTTTGTGGAAATTGCATGCCGTTTCATCAGCAGTCCCGCGTCTTTCTCGATTCAAATATTAAGTCAAAACAACTCAATAAGTGAAAAGATTTATGATTTAAGGTGCAAAAATGCTGACGTTAAAATAATATTTCTCCAAAATGACGATTGGAATGGCAATGTAGAAATTAACCTAACCATTTAAGTGCCTTCAATGATAAGGTTGGCGCCATCGAGAAGAAATGTTATGCCTTATGAATTAGGCACCTAGATAACTCTAAGTGAGAAAGAAAATTCTTCCGATAAAATTAAGTCACGTTGGGTCATTGGCCCCCTGTTGTTTGCACAATCATTTTAGATAGTTATTAACGAAATTGGTCTGCTGGTCAATACCTATGTAAGGGCAGGGAGTCTAAACCTTTAACTCATGCAATCACATTGATTACAGTCTACTAATTCACTTTGCAATAATACTATAAAATAATCACTATGATTTACAACGCAATGGCGTGAGAATGACGAGTTTATTATGAATATATTCATCATGTTAAACACTATCTTCTTCAAATATTATGCTTGGAATCATTAAATGTTGGCATGGTAACTGTATGGTTTCCAGTTTACTTTATCCCTTTAAAGAAAATGCTAAATTTGACGCAATGTGGGTCAAATCTGAGACGAATATACTAACAGAGATCGGAAGCCAAGTAACTGAATGGGATTGTTTGCAGAGTGCAGGGTCTGGTACGGTACTGATTATGTTAATTCACCGATTCCCTCGACTGATCGAGAAGCAGAATCGGATTCAATACATCAATGTATAACCCCAAGATTTGAGTTTGGCGGGTTAATTTTAAATCATTGATTGCTCACACGTGCTGTTAATTGTCAAAACGCCTTGAACACAGTTTAGTACTCAAGGACTTTTCCATATAAAACCATGGAAGAACTGAAAATGACCCCACCTTTTGTACATCATTGTCGACTAGAGGTAGAATTTGCTCAAATTTCAGTTTGTATAAGACCATTCTAGGATTCTGCAAAATATACGATTTATTAAAATGTGTATTTTTCTTTCAATATCACAAGAATTGAAAACAAATTGGACCAGTTATTTCTCAAACACATTTTTTTTAACAGGAATAGGGTTCAAATTGGACATTTATTTGAATTTTGGACTATGTCTACGCGAATAAAGTTATTGATGGCATGGTCAAACCCATAAAGTGTAATGTGAGCCGGTTTTTATAATAATTATATTTCATGTAGGTCATGAATTGAAGCACCAAATTGGGTAAAAGTGTCTGATTTGCAGGATACCCTGCTCCAAAAGAAAAACTATAGGGGCACGCGCCACCATGCGGCCAAGTAATTGCAAGCCGAAACGGACCTGGATTGATAAGCTCGAGCTGTTAACAATGGACTACAGCTTGCTTCCGATCCTGTGGTAGATCAGGGTTTTAAAATCGTAATGTAATTATACTTGTTTCATAAAAGTTGTGTGCTGTTGAAGGAAATTGTAGACGTTTTGAAAGTAAAACGGACCAGTGTATCTATCTATATGTATGTATTGTGCATTTATATGTGCCGGGGGGGGGTTGGTTGTATGTATCGAACCTTTTGTTTGTTTGACATATTGAAGATTAAATTGAATGAATTTGTTGTGAACTTGTGAAGGATCAGGTTGGGGAGGAATGATACAACGGTTGGTTTGCGCAATACAAACAAAAATACCACACTAACTTCATCCTACATACCTAGTACTCTCAAATTGTGGGTCACTTTTCAATAGGGGCCAAGTTAAGGTTACACAGCGGTCAAACGTTTAAAAAACCCTCGCCTCATCAAGTTGAAAGTATGCCATATTGTTCGTTAGTCTAAGGGATTTCCAAACATGTATAGTTTACACCACTACGGACATTGGTTTTGGAGGTATTGGGTAAAAATGACTTAAACGAGTTAAAAAGGTCAATCTAGTTGTACAGGGGTCACATTTAAAGTTAATCTGATTATATTTTAAATACTGCAAATTATTATAAAAAAAATAAAAAAAATAAAAAAAATAAAATAATTTCGTTTTTTATTGTAATGTAATAACCGACGCGTAATGTAATAAATTTTGACGTGTTAGTAATAAAACGCGTAATGTATAAAAAATTGGACGCGTAATTTTTGTTAAATAAAAAAAAATGGACGCGTTAATGTAATAAAATTTTCGTGTAATGTAATAAAAAAACTTGACGCGTAATGTAATAAAAATTAGACGCGTTAGTAAGAAACATGGCATTTTGTATGTAGTAGTTTGACTTAGCGGCTAGTGACTCCGGAGATGTTTGCGACTTTGTGTGTGTGTGTGTGAGAGGGTCTGTTTGTGTTCGGGGTGTGTGTGCTCGCGTGTGTGTGGCGTCGTCTGCGCGCGATGTGTGTGCGTCCGTCGGTTAGTCCGTTTGTCTGTCTGTCAGTCAGTGATTCGATATTCTTGCCCTAATCTTGGTGGATGTTCTTCGGGGCTCTGTGTAAGTTAGTCAATTTTGGCTTACTAGGGAATCACCGCCCCTGAGCCGTTCGGGTGCCTTATCCTATCAACCTTTGATTTTTAGAATGTTTAAAATAAGTGGCTGTGTCTGGGTGACCCCCCCCCACATGGCCCATTCACCTGGGTGTTTGTGGATGTGAAAGGACAACGGGTAAACATAACTAGCCAGCCACGCATGGCTAAAACGGATAAGTGTCTTTTGCCCGTGCAGCTTTGCCTTGATTTATAGCTAAGGTCTGAAAAATATCGACGATGTCTTACCTATCCTATAATTAACTGTCAGCGCCGTTTTCATGGTCTGCCAAGGTTGGGGATGGCATGGCGCCCAATGTTATACCCCGGGTATTATGGTTAGGGCTTAGCAGTGACGTACAAACTGTGGGGGGGGGGGGGGAGGTAGGTGGGAAAGTGGCTCGAAATACAGGGCGAGTCAAAAAAAACTTGACCCTGATTGTGTCCGCCATTTTTCATTTTTAAGTAATATATATCTTACATAATTTGGATCATCTGAAAGCTGGGTGCATTATCTTTAATTACTGCAAAGATAATTCACATCGGTTAGGTATAGACCGAGCTTAAACAGTCGTTTGAATCAAAGTAGTCGGTTTTTTTGTGCTGTGTCCACGGATTCACATTGAAATGAACGGCGTTCCGCGAAGCAGGAAATCCGTGTCAGAAGAAAATCAGGCTATTATTCACTGCAGATTTTTTAATTGAAGACTGTAGCCGCGTCTGTATAAAACCGTTGCGAATGATCTTTGCAGCAAATAAAGCTAATGAAATGAGCTTTCCGGAGTACCACATATGTAGTATATATATTATTTAAAAATTCAAAAATTGGCGGTATACATCAGGGTCAATTTTTTATTTTACTCAACCTGTAGGGAAAAATAACCAGGGGGCGTGAGCCCCATGCTCAGAGCTGAGCCCCCCCCCCAGGCCCCCAGGACGGACCGTTTGTACAGTTGTCTATGGAGAAGGACCAATTCACACCATCAGAAAGTGCCGCGGCACACTTCGACCCCCCATTGCAAGTTCTGTTTACGCCACTGGGTTTGCTATTCCAAATATGCCACAGTTGGTTTCCGAGTATTAAACAAAGTCCACTAGTCCGAATATTGGAAAGGAGCCAACTGTACCACATGTGCAAAAGGTCTTAAAGCGGACCTAATATAATTTTCGGGGATCGAGGACCTTATTTAATTTTCGAGCTATAGCGGGTCCTTATATAATTTTCGGATAAAAATCGCGCGTAATATAATACATATTATTTACATTAAGAGGTTGGCAATGGATTACATTAACACGGATGAAATTATACATACGCGTCATATTACATACACGAAAAGAAACATAACATATGTATTTCGGGTAACAAAAGGACGCTAATGAATAAATTTGCCGTGTGGTGCCAGTAATTTAAAACAGGTTTGTAATAAAAATTGCGCGTAATGTAATAAAAATAATAGTACATTATGCGGCAATTATACATTACCCGTTTTACATTACACGGCAGACTTTATTACATTACGCGTTCGATTATTAACATTCACGAAAATCACATAACACAATATATTTTCGCGTACAAAGTGGGACGCGTTATGTAATAAATTGTGCAGTGTGTTAATAAACCAAGTAATGTAATAAAAATTGCAGCGTATGTAGTAAATATTATTACATTACGCGGGCAATTTATGCCGTACCAGTTTGCTTAACCTTACACGCAGAATTTTACCATTACGCGCGATTATTACATGACGTGGCGGGCATATGTGTTACCATACGCGTCGATTATTACAGTACAGAACATAATAACACAATCTATTTCGCGGAAAAAGTGACTGGTAATGTAATAAATTTTTGCCGTGTGTAAAAAACCAAGGTAAGGTAATAAAAATTGCCACATAATGTAATTAAATAATATTACATTATGCGGCAATTTTATTACATACGCCAGTATACCACAGATACGATGTTTTGTTACGCCGATTTTAGTTCATTCTAATTCTATTACTCTGAAAAATATTGAAAACTGATTAAAGTCAAAGCAAAGTTTAATGGGACTCGAACCTTCTATCTGCAGTCTTAATGAAATACCCATTGCGTACAACCGATTGGCACAAGGGCCATTGTTTGTTATACTGGCATCCATAGTTATACAAATACTGCTTTACATCAGGGCCGTAGCCAGGGGTTGCGACGCACCCCCACCCCAATGACAAGGTCCGCTAATCATGCTGAAGGTCCGTTTGTCATGTTGAAGTTTACTGCTTGTCTAATCTAAATAAAAGACTGTGGTTTTAGGGGTGTGCTGAATGTTGTATATAAGAATAACCGTACGCCCATTATAATATTATTATACTCTTTGTTTTACCCCTCCCCAACCCGCTCTGCAGGATTGGCAGGCGACGGTTTTTTAAAAAAAAATTGGGGCAAACGGCGAGCGAACGAGCCAAGCCGAAATTGTGCAACTTCGCGAAAGGTCACTTCTGGAAAAATCCGCACCCCAAATAAAGAAATTCCTGGCACGGGCCTGAATACAATTATTATAATTATGATAGCATTCTCGAGCATGAAACGTTCCGGTGACTACGAGGTTATTTCGCGAGGTTGTTTATACCTAAAAAAAAATAATTGCGTGCGCGAATGCTAGGCCCCCGAGGGGGCGGGCACTCACATTGAAATGATATGGGGCAAGACTGGCGCTTCCAACTAGGGTATTCGGCGACAGAGGATATGCAAAATTCCTTGAAAAAAAACAAAACTGCAGGTTAAATATTTAAAAAAAACAGGTGGTTTCGGTTGGCAAATTGCCTAAATTAAAAAAATCTTTGGTTGAAATTAAGGCAAAATTTTCTAAAAAAAATACGGGCCATTGGGTGACAGTGCGTTAAAATTTTCAAAAAAAAATATGGGGTCTTGGGTTTACAGTTTAAAATATGGGCTTGGTTGACAACTATGCTGAAAAAGGTCTTAACAGCCTTACATACGCGTACCTCAAAAGTGGGTGTGCCCCCGGGTCCTAGCCTCACTGATGTTACCACATTGCATGCATATTGCAATATTGTCTACAAAAGTAGATAACATGATTCGTGATCGTTGTTCCTAGATAAGCCAACATATGATCAATATCAATGAACACACTTAAAAAGCGTGCGTGTTATGATCGTCTTTGGGACCAGGGTGCAAATTCCCGGTATATAGAGGAGAAAAATGCTCCACATTTTAGACCAAAATTGCTACAAAATTTTACTTGTGATAGAAGTTTTTACAATGAAAATCTATACAAACTGTGGCCTCACAATGAATGAAACAGAAAATGTATACAAAACGTTCAAAGAATTTGCACCCTGTTTGGGACCCCGTTGATGTATCCCTGAAGTAGTGTCGATTTTGATATCATATGAAAGGCCGTTTTTTCATGGTCGTCATGTGAAATTTTAGCCTTCAATCCATTCTTTCCCAAGATTAAACCCAAAACCGCCGGTTTTAGTGGTACCATCAATATATATTAGCACAGTTTGATAAGGGCTTGCAACATAGGCCACCTATTGCGTCTCGCATCAAAACCCGAAAGTTGGTTCCACGGGTCCGTGATGGGGTGATGTGCAAGTGCCATGGATCTCATATAAGTTAGAAACACAATACCATAAATCGAAACAAGCCCATTAATGCTATGACAAATGAGAAGATATATTCAATTTTTTTTCGGCAATTTTGACGGTAACTCTTGTGTTGATATGCCTACCAACAGGTCAACTTACCGGTATGATAGATATGGTGGAATGGTCATGGGTTAACTAGCAGATTTCATGGGTTCCCATGCCACCCCCTACAAAAATAAAATTCTAACCTGATTTTGGACAGTACATCTTCTTAAAGAATTTTGGTGTCACCAAAATCAAAGTTGGGCAATTGACCCGTTGGGAGGCCATCTTTGGATCTAGAGACAGTCATATTAAAGTGGTTCATTAGAGAAAAATATTTCAAATGATCAGTCTCATCATAAGGAATCAGAGATGTTTACGAGATGTAGGTGAAAATGGACCACGGAGACCATAATAAAATTCTAAAATAGGTACCATATAGCGCTTTGAACCCTTCGGCAAATTCAAATTATTGTTGTTGTTAGACCGTCAAATGTCAGGGTATCCTCTGGAATTAGGGGACAAATCTTTGTTTCGAAATGAATTCAACACGTTTCAACAGGCCTGCTTTTAAATCGTTTTTGGCCCCGTATTCTCAAAACGATGTGGAACGCTAATCAGTGGTAAATCGCAATTTAAACGCCCGCTAAAAATAAACGCAATTCCAAAATGGTAACTTTAAACAGCTGTTTTAAACTTTAACCGATCATCGTTAAACATGTCCTAAAACGTTGTTAACTTAGACTTGGTACGGGGTAGTGTAAGGAGTGCTTCATAAAGGCATGATATTTTCGCATGTGATCTCGTGGCTAGGACCAGTGGCCTCCTTATTTATCATCTTTCTTTTCAGTTGATTTCTTTCGTCCATGTTTCCTTGGCTTTTATTTTTATAGTCGAGTGTATCTGTTTAGTATCGAATGATATTTATAGCAAGTGTAGCACAACGAATACAACAGTTTGAAATAGGCCCGGGCTTTTTCTCCTCGCTCTGAACAAATTCTAAGCTCCTTGATTAATAAGCGACATTCTTGAAAATTTTTAAACGTGGACTCTTTGCGTAGACATTGACAACTACGGAAGACGTTTTTTAATCTCACATTCAAAGATGTTCACTCGCACGAATATTATAGGGTGGTGAAGATAGTCACAGTTCGGGGATGATATTTACGGCGTGTTAAATGTCCGTGGTTAGCTAAACGACTTTAAAATATTTAACTGCAGTTTTAAAACTGGCATTAGCTAACCACAGTTTTTTAGCCTAACCCACCGGTTATTTAAAATCGTTGGAGGCATACGACCCTTTATTTTAAATCTACTCTAGAAGACAATTTACATTTTAGCACAGCATACCCTTTAGTATGTGTTGTATTTTTGGTGGGGCAGTATGCTATGACAGTGCTTGCCATAGGTAGAATAGTAAAGGCGTCGTACGTAAAGCGTGTGCAATGATGAAATTGCTCTTTTTAGCCACATATTTTTTTTTTGTATAAGAATTTTATTTCATGCACATACTGTACAGAAGCAGAAAAATATTCTGGCAGCAGGGTGTGTTAATTATTAGATTTAAAAAACGCACTCCATTGGTGCCGGGAGGGGGGGTAGGGATCCAAACTAATTATCGAATTTTAGTAACCCATTTATTGAAAGTATAGAAGTTAGGCAATTACAAAAAAAAACGGTTCCAAAAAAAAATGAAACGATGTAGAAAAGATCTAAAACAAATATGGGTAGCATTATAACCCCTGGCACTAGGGTGTATGAACAAAATAAACGTTGAGTGTTTAAAGCCATGCCAGGAAGAAAAGTCACACCTCTCCCATCCTTGACGTCGTGTACAAATTCCTAAGTTGTTCTTAAAAAAGAGCGCTCTTATACCTTGACCAAGTAGGAGGCAATGCGAGGCCAGGAATTCAATGGGAGAATAAAATAAGACAATAATCGGTCAGGACGGACACCAAGACGGGAAAGCGGAAGCACGTGCTATTCAAAATACGATGCCTGTTAGCCTAGGGTATACCGAAAGGGGGGTGGTCTCTTCCTTTTCTGAACATCCGTATTACTATAAATTAAGCAACACAGGATTAGCTTAGGTTTTCCTTTCCATTTGGTATTAAAAATAATACCAACATTCCATAATGACGTCACTATGATGGCACGAGTTTGAGAAGAATATGTATGAAATATGGATATAGTGTGGAAATTCAGAAAGTCAGAAAAAACATCGTATGGAAAATGGATATTCCTAACTTGTTGGTGAAAAATAAATGTTCCCCATACACGTGTGTGTGCTTGGAAATTGACAGTGTTTGATGACACGAATTATGTCATTTGACGTAATGTTAGACATGTTGGTACTCCTTTTCGAAAAGGGAGGACCATAGCTAGCCATTGGTACCAAAATCAAGTGCATGTGATATTCCTGTATCCTACTGGCATGTTGATACTTCTCTCCCGAAAAAAGTGGTTTG
Source organism: Ophioderma brevispina (assembly GCA_023653785.1). Taxonomy (NCBI): domain Eukaryota; kingdom Metazoa; phylum Echinodermata; class Ophiuroidea; order Amphilepidida; family Ophiodermatidae; genus Ophioderma; species Ophioderma brevispina. The sequence goes on along the minus strand of JAMKCH010011193.1, from coordinate 65,268 downwards.
CACAATCTCCCTTATCAATAACTTTGGGATCATCTGCAAATTACCTATTATATATACCCGGTGGATGTTAGTTTGTGCAGATAAAGGAGCGTAAAATGCCAATTGACAATTATACTATCGTACCAGAAAAGGGGGTTTTAGCCAGGCGGAACGTGTATAGGTGTTAAGTGAGAGGGGTCCATGAACCCGGCTCATTTTGTTTTTAGTGGTCTAAATAATTTTACCAAAATTTTATGCAATTGCCTAAATATCAGTGGCGCAATATTGGTGAAAAAAATCGGCCATGGCGTTTTTAGCTAATTAGCATAAATAAGCACGCTGTGTTTCACTATTCACAACTTGTTTGCACCCTAAAAATTTTTAAAAATTGTATTTCAGGGCAAGGTAAATGTATTGCTGTTGTCCTATTATGAGCTATTAGCCAGAGTTTTGAAAAAGGAAAAATCACCTGCCAAAGTGTTTTCGAGGGGGTCAAAGGGTAAGGACCCCCCCACCTCCAAACACCCCCCCACCCCCACACCCCCCCACCCAACCACCCCTCCTCCCTCCACCCGCCCACCCTCCCCCACACCTCCTGCTACTCTCCCCCCCTCCATCCCCCCCCCCTCCCCCCCCCCCCCCCTCTCACCCACACCCTCTCCCCTCCCCCCCACCCCCCCCCAAGCTTGTTTACAAATGATCCCACTTCCCCACCAAAACACCAAGGGAGGGCACAAGACATACACTCAGGCGGCCAAGGCTCATTCATTATAGCGACTCACCAAAATGTCAAAAAATATTTTATTTTACTTCAATAAAAAGTTTGCAAACCACAAACCAATTTGTGTGCTTTCTCTTGAAAATTATGTGAAATTCGAAGTATATTGTCATGTTATTAATAACGCGTAATGGTTATTACATTACGCGTCAATGTTTTTATTACATTACACGAAATTTTTATCACATTACGCGTCAATTTTTTAATACATGACAGAGTCATTTTTATTATATTACGCGTTTTATTACATACCACGTCAAAATTTTATTAACATTACGCGTCGGAGGAAATACACGAAATTTATACATAACACGGTGTATACAGACTCCCAAAAAATATAGTTTTTGATTTATGTTAATAAATGTTATTAACCGAGAAAAGGTCAAAAGAGGTCAACGTAAGTTGATTATGTTGCCTATGACCTAATTTGTCGCAATATGAACATCTGCAGTGCAGATGCTACAAACTATTCATATTTTGACAACACTAAGCTAGATGAACAACATCTTTCATTTTTTAGCAAAAAAACTGGAGCAACTTCTGCTTTGACCCCTGTACAAATGGCAATTGATTTTAACCATTTAGCCAATTTAACCTTATTAACTCCCAAACCATTGGCCAGTAAGTGGTACAACTATGCATTTTGGAATCCTTCTGACTAGACGGACAATATGGCCCTATTGAAAAAGTGACACCACAATTTGAGAAGTACTAAATACTAGCATTGATATAGAGGGATATACAAAACAACCAACGGTGGGTCAAACCTTTTCTGTGAGGGGGGGAATGATGATGTTTGAACCAGGTCCGTGCTCCTGCTCTAAAACAATATAACTTCAAACAATTTATTTATTTATTGATTTGTATTTATTATTTGATTTATTTAGTATTTATTTTTATTTAGTTATTTATTTTTCTATTTATTTATTGATTTATTACAATTCTTAATACGGAGGACAACTACTTGGGACGACACAAAGAGATAAATTACTGATAAATAGTTTAATTTCAAAGAACAATTGAATGATCAAAACAATTATTTTTCGGCAATATCACATTTGAAAGATTGTCTGTATAAATACGAAGCATCAACTTTCCAACCCGCAAGGTAAGTACGTCGATGTATTTGAGGGTGCTTTTGGTGCAAAAAGTTAGAAATAAAACACGAAATAGTACTTTAAAAAAATCCATGCAATCTCGAAGCTATGATATGAGAAGTGCTCTTACGGAAATGAGCGGAGGGTGTTTGGCCGTTGTCTGCTCTTACAACGCATTCGCAATAAAGCCAAAACCCTATGGAAACGGATGCCCAATCGATGTCACAAATGTCAGTTTGTTTCTTTGAACTTGATTTGAGAACTGGTAAATGGAAAGTCATATTAGAAAATAAGTCTGTAATTCGGAAAAGTATTGAAAAGTAAAAATTATAGCGTGATCTGTTGTGTTTTTTTTTTGTGTGGTGTGTGTGTGGTGTGTGTGACGTGTGCGTGCGTGGTGTGTGTGTGGGGTGTGTGGGTGGGGGGTGGGTGTGTGGGTGGGTGTGTGGCGTGTGAGTGGGTGTGTGATGTTGTGTGCGTTGTGCGTGCGCTGTGCGTGTGGTGTGTAGGATGGTTGCGTGTGTGCATGTGTGAAAAAAATATAAAAAGTAATTTTTTCTTTTTATTCCAAGTCTATAATGGCTAAAAATAAGTGATAGAAATTTGCTTTATTTCTATTTTTTTATTCCTTTTTAGAGTATGATATTCACTTTATAAGTAATCTTTATAAATATCAGCAAAATAATGATTGTAAAAAGAATTTTCGAATTATCCTGGTAGTGAATTTCGCGCGTCTTTTCCGCTTGTTTTTTTTTCTCTCTCTCTCTCCAATTCCGATTAGCCCTTCGCTTACACATTCGGGGTCAACCTATAATAAAGAATAATTTTATCCGCTAGATTATAATGATTGGAGCGAAGGCCCTCCTCACCCTTTTAATTTCCTTTGCTTATTCAGGAACATTTATACGTCAGTTCTTGATCCATACTTGTATTAAAAATCTCAGTCTGTCTCAAATTGTTGTATTTCCCCAAATAGTCAAGTTGATTTGGGAGAAAAAAAACTTTATTTTTTTTTGTATGTGTTCTTATGAGCATAAGCATTTAAGTAGGTCCTTGCGCTAAGCGCGTAGCTTATTGAACATGTTGTATAAATTTTAGTCATTAATACTGATTTTGCAATACAGCATTACTGCTAGCGCAAGATTCTATCGGTAGTATTTTAGTGCAATTCGAAGTTCAATTTCCGACATCTACAAGTCGATGTTGATACCGCATCTAGCGCCTGAAGGCGTGCCCCCAGATATTGTTAAGGAGAGATTTACCATGCCCCCATTTATCCTAAGAATCCCCTGATGTTTCGTAAACGTCGATTATAAATCTTAGTCCCTATTTGTATAAATGTACATTTCACGGTATGTAGTATACCACGTTAATGGTTAATTCCCACGAAGCGCGAAAGCTGATGGTAATAGTGAAAGGCATCTATCAGGTTGGAAGAAACAGCCCATAAAAACGTACATATATACAATAGTGAATTTGATTTTCATAGATTGTTCAGAAAGACTTAGAATAGCATATAGCCTTGGACAAGAAAGAATACGGTTTGGAAACGTGAAGAGTGCTTTTAAGACACGTAGAGATTAGGTTGGTTGATACACAAGCGGGGGATCTTACACAACAACAGATATAATCTAATGCTGAGTCCGATCCTATAAACGCGAACATGCGGTCAGAGAAAACTGGTCGACTTAAGGCAATAGATGGTACTAAACTAGTAATTACCAACATTAATCAACACATTGGGGACATCGTTCTACTTTCAAAACATCTTACCTTCTTTCGAATATCAAGGAGGTTTTTTCGAACACAGTTACGTTGACCATTTGACAAAGTCTATAAGATCTAGCGGTTTCTCAAAAAAAAAAAGAATTCAAAACAATATTACCGGTAGTATTTAGACTTGACTAAAGTAATGAGATTTAAAGTGATATTTTCTGTTTCACAGATTCAACCAAAGCATCGTTATTTTAAGCAAAAATCATTTTAATATAGAAAGATGTAATGGTTATACAACAAACTCACTTATACACAGCAGTTCTAGGAAAAAATGAACATATGGTTCTTCACATTAAACTCTCTCAACTCTCTATGAGGAATACAAACAATATCACACCAATGTACAAGCTAAATCACCATATAACATTTTTCGTAAACGAATAACGAATTCCAAGCACTTCAGACCGCACAGCACAATATGTTCTACACTCGCTCCGGCTCTTAAAAATGGGTGTAAATTGATGTAAATTGATGAGCGCGGAGTAATTGTCTCAATTACGTCCAAGATGCCAGTTAGTTTGAGGAGGAAAACATTACGTACAGTGTTCAAGTCAATCATGAAATTTCATTACTTTCGTAACATAACTAGGCATCTTGAAATCATTTATTCTTTAAGTTATGGATGTTGTTTTATACTACAGTTTTGTAAACGAGAAAACAGGGCTTGCCTGTTAAAATGACTGCAATTCTATAAAGGTCGAGTTTAAATGCTTGATCGAGATTGGGGAAACCAATGATAAAACAAGAAGATAAAAGAAAGGACAGGAAGAAAATATGGATGGATGGGGATGGATGGACGGATGGATGGATGGATGGATGGAAGGATGGAATGATGGATGGATAATGAGTGGAGGAAAAGACGCGGCGGACAGACAGCAGCTATACCTAGATACGGGTAGATAGGAATAAATGTGAAAACAAAGGACACTAGATCCCTTATTCCAGTATTATACCGATAACCGTTCCTATAAATGCCATCAAACAACAAGGGGTGGCAAAAACAGCACACGACAATCTGTCTTACCAATGGGCCGCCGGGTGGGTAAAGATATCTTGTACACTTACGTGTCCTATCACAATCACTTGCAAGCACGGCTTCCTTGCAAGTAGTCCCGCCAACATGGGCTCTTAAAGGAGGGGGTAACGTAGTGAATGCTTCTACTATTTGCTTACTAGCTAACAGCAACATATTATCGGTAATTTAGGAGGGCCGAGGTACAGATTAACCATCGCGTTGTGTGAAGCACAATGGAGGCCGAATGAACTTAAAATCCCCTTTCGGCGGCTAGACCTCTCTCGTAGGAGGAATTCAAAAACCAAATCCACTGTCGAAAATATCAAAACCTGCTCGCTGTAAGTTTTGTCTGATGTAAACAAGGCAGGATGTGGAAGATTTATTAACGTGTTACTCTAGGTATACACAATACTTAACGAATTCGTGGTCAGCCTTTCATTTATACAAACGTTTGATTTCGTACCATATTCAAGCAAGAACAAGCTTCTTTCTTTTCATTCACAGCCACTAAAGGATGATGATTGTGTATGTGTCCTTTTGCAAAACGTGGAGTTATTTAACGATATCTTGTGCTTTTACACCTATGATAAATTGTATTGGAAGCGTAGCAAAACAATGTGAGAATGTTTACTGACGTCGAGAGTTACTGGACCCACCAAGAAGGACTCTATTACACCAGAAGGTGGGATTCTATTGTGTTAGCATGGAAAAAAATTACCAGTAAGTGAATTCAAGGACACTTTTTTTTTCCCAATATGTCCATTCTTAAGTCTTGGTCTGCCCCTGCTCCTTCTCACGCGCATATTTGAAAATACACCATTCTGCCTAGCTGAGTCCAAAGTACTGCAAGTCTGATATGATGGTATTGATCAATCTTGTGTTTCTTTTTTTTTTCATATGCAGATCTTTTCTTGAGAACTTGTCCACCAAGATATTCGGAGTAGTTTACACCACCACCACAAGCAACAATTCTTTCTATCAGTAGCATTGATGGTCCAGGTCTTACAGGCAACTGTCTCAATAGGAACGGTCAGAGTTTTCACAAGCTTCATTTTTTGCACCCATATGCTTCTATCTTTCCAGGTTTTTTTTTTCATTGCAGACATAGCTGTTTGAGCCATTCAAATTTTGTTGAACGTTCCCCTTCAGCTCCCGAGTAATTTAATTGATGGATTATTGTGTTAGGATTTTCTTCTGCTTTGTTAGTTACCATCACATTGATGCATCTTTTCATTTACTCTCCTCACTTTCTGCAGTAGATCTTCCAATTCATGGGCACTTAATGCTAACAAAACCAAATGGTATCGTCAACATACCTGAAGTTTCTCAACAAACTTCCTCCAACATGTCCAATGGAGATTCTATTATCGTAGTCTACATGGGCTGATCTCATTATAGAGAAAGCATATAAGATGAACAAATATGGAGACAGAATACATCTTTGTCTACCTCCTTTTTCAATATCAAAATATTCATTTTCACCGCAAGATGATCAACGGCTGACTTGTGATGAGCAAAGATTGAACTTATCAGCTGCACCAAATGTTTTGGGATACCCATAAGCATTTGCCATAACTTGCTGTGTTAGACGCAGTCAAATGACTTTGAATAGTCGATAAACACAAGTATACTGGGAGGTTATATTGCTTTACCTGTTCAATTATATTCTTTATATTGGATATTTGATCCCTGGTCCTTTTGCCTTCAAAAAAGCCAGCCTGCTCTTGTGAAATTTCACGATGCAGATATTGTTTCATCCTTTCAGCAGTTTTATACAAAATATCTTGCTTGCATGAGATATTCGTAACTAATGGCGTAGATTTATCACTTTTGATGCTAGCAACCATGCTTTGGTCTTGTCCCGCATTGACTATGCCAACTCATTACAATAGGTCGCCAATGAAATAGATCTCAAAAGGCTCCAGGGCTTGCAAAATAAAGTGCCGTTTGGTGTTCGCATGTGGTCGTGAACAGAGTTTATCAAAAACGTTGATCACTTTTCACTGGGTTGATCACTGATTGCCTGTTAAGGACGTATCAGATAACAAAATTCCTTCTTTAAGTGTATAAGTTTCTTCAGTGGGGACCGGCTCCATCATTACCTTAATGGTCGTCGAAATGTGTATAATGTGTTGGAAAGTAATTCTGATGGTACAAGACGAAGGCTCCGGTCTTTAATCTGTATTACGCGGCCTGGTACCACCTCGGTACCAGGCATTCAAACATCATTGGTCCTAGGCTTTGAAACAAGCTTCCCATAAACATTAGGAAAGCCTTGTATGTATGGCGGTAAGGCGACTGGGTTTCTCTGTAGAGCTATCATTATTCATTCGTATTATAAATAGGACTACTTCAGCATTAGGCGGACATTATCTTTTTTTTAAGGCGAAATTTTGTATCTCCTTAAGGTTTCCATTGTTTGCGTTTATTCCGTCAAAGGATAGAATATTAATTTATGCAATGAAGTGAATATTGATTTGTTTATTTATTTATTTAAAATTCTTTTGTTTTTTTTTTTTTTTTTTGTTTTTTCCTGGGGAACAAAATCAGTTGATCAACAACTGTTCTTCAATTTGGCCCAGGGGCAAACATAATTACATTAAAAAAGGACATCATACCCCAAAGCACAAATACAGAATATATATAAAAAGATAACATTTTAAAAGGTGCGGAACATAAAGATAAAAAACGAATAGGTGGCATACGCAATCCCCAAGGCCCTGCGACAGGTGGCATAAAATTTAAAGGGGCTAGGCAAAGGGAGCAGCCATCCAACACTGGAGCAGGGATGGGTGAAAAATAGATAACACTTAAAACACCGAAGAAGCCAAAGTTGGTTGCCCTACCACCCAAATTACATCCCCGCCCAGGCCGTAGGCAGCTCCCCTTGCCCCCACATGCATCAGCCGCGTGGGCAGAAAAATACGGTCATAGCCCCTAAACAATTAAATCAGTAAAAAATTAGATATAGGCCAACTAAATCACTGGAACCTGTTATGATAATACAAGAACAGATATGCCTAAAACTTTTAAACGATGTAATGGATATTGCACTAGAGAAACCAGGAGTGGAATATTTAAATTATTACACAGTGCTTTGAACCGTGCAAGATTTGGTGGGACGGGAGATTTGCATAAGAGGGAGGATTTGTTAAAGGAAAGCACACCCCTGGAAGCATATTTCCTTGGGCCGGAACCACTATTAACAAAGAGGAAAAACAAGATTACCACGGGCACCAGCTATGGTCAAATGGGTGTGATTAGATATCACTGTATGAAATATATTGCACAGTTTGGTGAAGGGAGGGAATTAGTCAGGCTATTGAGATGTTTATTCGCGACGACAGCTGAGTTTTCCCCATTAATGGTTGAGCCGTAACTCAGGTGGGAACTACGAGGAAGACCCAGAATTTATTTTTGCCGGCTGTGTTTGGTAGGAACGTCAAGTTTAGTGAGGAGGGTTTTATTGGCATTTCCCTACACGAACCAACAGTAGTCAAAGTGGGGAATTATTAAAGCTTTGTATAAACAGGTTAAGAGTATCTCTGGGCAAAATGTATCGGAGTCTTCTGAGAAGCCCATTGCGTGGGAAACTTTACGTTAAATCTGGAGATGTGGGCAGTCATGTATGTAAGGAAGAATCAAAGAATCAAGTCCAGACACCCAGATATTTGAAATTATCAACAGTTCAATGTGAGTAGTACCATGGGATTTGCAAATGCAAGATCAACCATCTCTACGAGCAAGGCGTTTTGTGAGTGGAAAAGCAACATAACCCTTCGTTTTTTTTGACATAAGAGTCAGAAAATTTGTCTTGAGCCACCAATCAGCAACCCGGGTAAGTTTTCGGTTTTTAGACCGTCGTTAATACCCGAACTGTTGTGCCGTTAAAAGATTGCTGTTTCATTCAGCGTAGGAAGAGGTGACGAGAGTTTGAATAGTTACTCTGCGGGAGATCATTTATGTAAAGAGTAAACAGCAAGAGGCCCCCAGTGTAGAACCTTGGGCACACCAAAATTAACGGGGGCAGAGGATTAAGCTTTCCCCAATTTTAGTAATTTGGGACGCCCTCGAGATATGGATCCAAACCAGTTGAGTTCCCGGCCGGTATGCACCCTAAGTTATGAAGTTTATGAAGGAGACATGTGGTGGACGTGTCAAAAGCCTTCTTTTGTTAAATCAAAAAACACCGCTCAGTGAAAAAGGCCAGGGTTAAAATTATCAAGAAGGTAATCAGTGACTTCAAGAAGGCAGGTGCGTGGGGTGAGTAGGACCTGAAACCCGATGGTTTGGAGACAAAATGTTATCCTTTGTTACAAAATTATATAGAGTGGCCATTGTACTAATTTTTCAAAAATTTCATTACGAGCGAGCTTCTTTAATAATACGTGGTAGCCCTTTAGTACGATTTTTTTATGGGTGGTTCTAATGAGAAGTTAGGAATGATCACTGATCGTCAGTGTAATAACCCCATTTCTTGCATACATTTCAGGGCGTGAAGTCCAGAAGTGATCAATACAAGTTTGACAAACAAAGGATATGAATATAATTAATTTAAAATAATAAAATTTTTTTTTTTTTTTTTTTTTAATAATTAAAATTTCCCCTAGGCATCCATTTAGGATGGGATGAGATTGATGTGCTGATGATGATGATGATGATGATGAGGATGATGATGAGGATGATGATGTATGATGCTGATGATGATGATAAATTCATATTGCGTTATAAAAACTTCTTAAAATTGAAAATAACAGATAATACCAAGAGAAGTGGCAAACTTTGAATTATTTATTACGTCTGTAAAAGAAAGCTAAATTTCCTACTTTTTTTACAATAACAATGGCGAAAAAATCACTAACTATGGTTTGCGTTGGTGCAAGTGTTGCTTACAAAGGGAAATAGTAATTTACAAATTGTGCTAAAATTAATTTTAATGGTAGGACATGAAATTAAAGTATCTGCCAAGAACAAAAGAGATGGGTGTGACATTTACATTAACTCTCTGGTGATCAACAAGGAGCAGACATTCATTTCTCGAAAAGTCAAATGGAATTGTTGTTAATATGTAATTGGAAAATTGCCATCCTGTTCTTGCTGTATGAATAGATAAGTGAGGTAAAGTGCTGACGTGATGATTTTAATTTATTCGTTGCCACTGATTTATTTTCTTTCTAGAGAACGTCCTAAGTTAATTATTTTAGGTTTGCTTTGATTTGCGGTGCGCATGGTTGGAGCGTGAGATATGACGTTTGGCTTAAGCAAGTGCCCATACCAATCATTCAATTCATTGAATTGACTTTCAATTGTGTTTTTGTTCTAAGTGTTCGGCTTAAAGAGAGATGGGACATTTCCAGAAAGAAGCGCCCCATTATTTTTCGAACCCGGGTTGTTTTGCATCTTTGGGAAGGCTTACCAATGGATTAGAATCACACCTGAGTGAATAAGCCGACTACGTCTTCGGCAGGGACCAGATAGCAAAAGTGGTTTTATAGGGGGACGTTACGATAGCAGGGCAAGTTCAAAACAAGGTCGACGGTTTTCTTTTATAATTGTGGTTCCATTAACCCTTCCAAACGTTCTCGGTAGGAGCTACAACCTGTTTGGGAGACATCGTAACCTAAAAAAATATCCTCCTGACACTTTAAGCAGTGTCTTTACGTGATTACATGTTTTTAATGCTTATGACGACAAATTGATCGAAAATTAATATTTTGTGACAAATGTGGCGGCGTGCGGTGATGGTAGTGGGAGTGATGGTGGAAGTGGCTGGAGTGTTGTACGTGTTAATAGCAGTACAATAAGTACAACCGTAGTGTAAAGCCCATTTAACGAATTACAATCTAGTTCGCCATATCTGCAGCTAATTGGAAAATATCTTTATAATATAGGTCGCCAATATTGCGTGTATCTAAAAATTTAAATGCCCCGTTCAGGAATTTCAAATAGGTATCTTACCAAAAGCAAAACCATAACAGGTAAACGAAGAAGAAAGAAGCAGCTTCAAATATTGTAATAAATAAACCATTGGAACATCTGAAAATGAACAGGCACGTTCTTGTCAAAACGTAGATGCGTTTCATCTTATCATGTTTTTTCAACTCGGTTTTGGCAATAATGACAAATTTCAGGATGTAGACGGAAAATTGTTTTACAAATGCTTTGTTTTATGATTTCAGAATAATATGACAAACAGAAAGAGGGAAAGTCTATTAAAAGATGAATAGAAGGAAAGTTTAAAAAACTATGTTAAAGAATATAAGGGCAAGCATATATAATCAAAATGTAAATCTTAAACGTGCATTTAGTGATCCGCAGCCTCGCCCCCTTCTTAAAGGCCAATAACAGCCATTTTTGAAGAGCGCCACCATTTTCCAAATATTGTGAGAGTCTTTGCAAAGTTGTATGGGTAATTGGCTAGTAAACTATACCTTTGAATGGGGAGGAGCTCGAAATTCTCATGTGTCCGCAAACGAAGGAATTTGTGTAAAAAATAATTAATCTCGGAGATCTCCGATAAAAATTCAACGGCTGCTGGAAACGTCCTTAAATATGAAATAACCGGGAAATGGTTAGTGTCACGCTATCCGTTAGTGTTCGGTCGGTTCAGGATAGTCAAGTTAGAGGTCAATTTCTAAGAAATTAACTTCAAGCTATTTGCCGTTTAGTACAATCGGACGATAAGAGGGGATCCTAATTCTATTAGAAAATCGCTTATTTTATTTAAAAAAATACGCAATTTTTTTTTTAGCAATTGTCGTTCGCAGGTATAGTTGTACTAGACAATTACGAAACTGATGTGCAAAATATCCAAATTTGAAAATTGGGGGCGCTCTTCAAAAAAGTGGGCTGTTATTGCTTTAACCTTAAATAAGTTAAGATTTTGTATCGTATGAACCGTTAGCCTTATTATGTATGTTGTGCCTACTCTGACGTGCAAGTGTGGTATAAAAAATAGCAATTTTGTACTTTTTGTCCATTAACAGAAATTACAACACAATTTTGCCCCCAGGAGGGAACTTGTAATTCAAGGACCTGCATATGATTCATTTATTTTGCTTGTACACCTAGAAAAACGAATTAAACATTTTATTCCAAGTCATGTTTTTCTCTTTTTTTCGATTTCGTCATGTCTTTTTCAAATCATGATTCCCCAAAGACAAGGTTTAATGTTGGGGGACACGCTGTACTGTCTGGCAATTCAGTCTGCCATTAGGAAACAATTAATTAAACAGTGTAAAATCAAATGATTCTTTGCTGTTATTATTCCGACATCCTCTCTAAATGTATCCTTGACTAGCCATCAGCAACAGCAGTAGTACATGTAGTATCGTAGTACATGTATTTTAGTAAGTAGTTATTGTAGGAAGTAAAAGGTCACGGACGTCGCCCCCCCCCCCCATCCCCCGTTTTAAAATCCATAAAAAAACAGGGATTTTGAGCAAAATTTTCAAAATTAGGGGTTTGTACCTATATGAGCTAATCGTCAAGTTTCGTTTTCGCCTCCCTATGATTTTACCCTGGCGCCGCGCTAGTTTTAGTGGTAGTAGTAGTTGTCCTCGTCCTCGTCGTTCTGGTAGTGAGTTATAGTTGTGAGAAGTCGTAGGCCTATATAGTTCCTTTTATCTAAATGGCAAGCAGTAGCTGCTGGAACTCCGGCGACAACAGCAGCAGTATCAATGTAACCGTACAAAAGTTTCAGAAGCACAAGAAACATAACAGAATGACAAACCTTGCAATTCTTAAGGACGAAAGTAAGGTAAAAATAATACCTTTGGGTCTTATTATCTTGTTTGGCGGCTTAATAATATCCTCTTCCTTATTGCTCATTATCAAGCTGCGTCATTGCAACTGACGAAATGACAGTGTAGATATAATGGTAAGGCTGCTGATCCAGTGCAGGAAAAAAGTTGTGTTTATAGTTCTCACCTGAGAGGTGCTTGACACACTACTACATAGGTTTCATCCCAGTTCTTGCACATGTTGGCATTGAATCAGGGGAAATGGAAATTATATATATATATATATATATATATATATATATATATATAGATATATAGATATATATTATATATTGCAACTGATCGTATTTATATTATATAGATATAACGCTCATTTCATGCTGTTGCCAATATGTTGCAGTATGTTTAGTTGAGCACTCTTCGACTTTCTACCTGCAAATTGGTTTATGTCGCCTTGATGTTTTTATAATGACGTATTACTATGTGCTTTCATAGCTCATTTCATTGAGTTTGAGACTTTGTGTATTCATAACCATGTGCCGCGTGATGAGAGGGTCAGTGGTTAACGAGGTCATTGATTGGACTTCATTTGTGGATTGCATTTAGCTCATCGTATTATTATGTGCATTCTGCACTGATGAGAACCAAAGTTCGAAACGGTACTTTCTGCAGATTGAGTATATTCCGCTCCTTTCATGCTGTTGCCATAGGGTTGAGGTTTATTTTTTAGTTGAGCACTCTTTGCTTTCTACCAAATGCCACTATGGTTTATGGTAGCCTTGATGTTTTATCAAGACGTAATACTATTAGCATTGCTAAGCTCAACTCATGAGTCTGAGCACTTGGTATTCATAAACAAGGGTGGGTATGAGGCGTGGAGGGGGAGGGGGAAGTGGCTGAACCGGAAAGTGTATTAAACGTACATTGGTGGATTGCAATTTAGCTCTGTGCTGTGCTGCACTGAGGAGAACACAAAGGTCAAAACGGTACTGTCTGCAGATGGAGTATATATCTATAGAGATATAAGTAAATAGCGACCATTACAGCAATAGGATTCAGATCGCATGAAAGAAGTGCTCGATACTAATGAAGTAGAAGCTAATAGAAATTATAATTATATATTATAATATAGTATATATATATAATCAAATCACAATATATAAGATCCAACTGGGAATGTGAATAAGAATTTTTGGGGGTCTAATTTAATATTAAATGCAAGTGGGGAATCATTAGTTATCCATGGAGCGAATGGTGGAGTTTCACGACATTTTCAACGAGGAGAGAGGGGGTCTAACAGTTTAAATGAGAAATTTCATAAAACTACAGGGGAATGCGATGTTTTTAAAACGAAGCAAGGGGAAAGCAATTTTTTTCAATGAAAATGATAAAATAAATAATGATCGCTCCCCATTTAGACAAACGGACTTTGAGATGGTGATTAGTATCTTGCTGAATGCGAGGAGTCTATGAATACAACATTTATGGGATATGCTGACACACATATTTAATAAAAAGCAAATTTAAATTGGTAATACAAAATGTCTTGAAACTATTCGTTTTATAGTCACGATGTACGGGTGTTCTTTCATGGAAATTTACAATGAAAAGGCCACTGCTTTTATCTTTTCTGTAAACAAATATAACTTGAAGCTACATGACCCGTTCAGAAACTTTTATTACCTAACGAATTTCGAAGTACATTTCGAACAGATGGTTGTAAAATTGGTTGAGATTGTATTTCAGCCCACAACACAATGATTATTGACGTTGAAGATGAACGAATTACTTGAGTGGTATAAATAATCATTCAGAGACAGCCAGATAAGTTGCTCCTGAACACAATGGGAGAGAGAGAGCGAGTATGGCACATTCATCCATTGCCCGTAGTTACCAAACACTTTCTTGCTGAAAGCCTTTTAAAAATATCTTATTTGATATATAAAATCCACATCAAGAAGAGCGGTTATCGATACGAAATACATCATTAGAGTAATGCTTTTATCATGGCATGTTTTAAAGTGAAAAGAAAATGATAGCCTTGATCTATAACTAATTGACGAAAAATACACAAATGACTATAGAAGTCTTAGGTGGAACCAATTGAATCGCTGGACTTGTAGTAAATAATTGGCCAGGACAAGGATGATTTATTGTGAATTGCATACACGTACGAACGTCTTCCTCCTCCTCTACTCCCAACAGTAACAAAACAGAGTACTATTACGGAACAAAGGGCCAGGAAACAACAACACGGACAATAAGAGGGAAAATATTGATCGAAAATCAGTGCAGTGCAATTATTAGATATTTTCCAAATATTGCATCAAACGATTTCACAACCATCGCAATACGACCTTATCTAACAAATGCAGCTAATTTGCACCTTCGCAAGGTTGTTGTTCATAAAGTAGCCGCATATACAATAATGTGTCGCCAGTAATCGATCGATGCATGCTTGGATTGTACTTTGCACAAATGTATTTCATTTGATCAGAATACACTTTAAATATGGTTTTCTCGTTATTTTAAAATATGAGTAGGGACTATTGACATTTCGAAGGTCTGACGTCTTGCTTTTCAAGTTTAGTTATTGTAACAACCTTGGAATGATTGAACGAATGAAACTTTGGATGGCATCTTAATGCAAGGGTTGTCAATTCACAATTAAATGATGACGCGTTTTTTACGAGTGTATTCAGACGCTATTCAAAACCATATGTAATATATTTCCAAATAGAGTCATATTTGTAGGTTCAGGGATGTGAAAGTACAGCTGTAACGAGTGTTGTAGTTTTGTTCAATCTTTTATAAAGTATCCTGACCCTGATGTCACTCGCCTCTTAATTAACGTGGACGAACTGGTAACCGGTATTACTAAATTTCACAAAGGAAAAGCTGTTGACCTTGAAAACATTTCAACTGGGCAGCTGAAAAACTTCGGCCAGTAGCAAAAGAGTGGACTCTTGGTGACCAATATTACTCCTCAGCTATACAGGTCCTGGCCAGGTAAAACAACAACAAGCCAAGCACTCAATTAAACTCAACACATAGAAGATAGTTTCGAGAAGGGTTTGATAACAGCTTATGACACCGTTAATCACAGATGCCTACTCCATAAGATCTTGAAACTCACCAAGTGCATCCGCTTTGCTGAGCTCATCAAGGTTTGCTTGTCAAACGGAGCATGTTTCTTGTTCACTAGGAGCGAAGAAGAAGAGCCGATGACGTGGGCTCAAGAATGGAATACCCCAAGGGAGCGTGCTCGCACCTCTCCTGTTCAACATCTATAACAATGACCAACTAAGAAGTGCATGAACATGTTGTTTTATCTATGCAGACGATCTCAGAATCAGCGCACAAGATGCAACCTTCAGAGCTGTTGAAGAGAAACACTCCCAAGATTGGGATAGTAAGTACAAATCCATCCAAGACACAGGTGTAGGCTTTCCATGTACGGTTCCATCAGCTTAACGTAACCTGTCTACATAGGAGTTTACCTTTACGCGCTCTCTCTCTCTCTCTCTCTCTTAAAAGACCCACATTAAGAAGGCGAAGACTAAGGTGTGCTTAAACAATAACATCTTGAACAAACTCACTAGCACAAGATGGGGTGCTCGCCCACGTACCCTACAATCGACGGCACTAGTCCTGTGTTACTCATGTGCAGAGTGAGTATGCCTGTATGGGAAAGATAAAGCCATGTCAAGAAGCTTGACCCAACTTTAAATGCCTCCAACAAGCTTGTCTTCGGATCTTTGGATTTAAGGATATTTGGATCGGATATTATGAGTTAAAATGTGCCCTATTTTGGTCGACCAATATTAATTTTACAGAGTACTCGATGGGGCTTGCAAAATCACGATTGAATGGGGCTTGGGGTTAAATTCATTCAATCAATATGAAAACGTTATATAATTTATATAACCTTCATCATTTGCAATAATCTAGGGGAGAGCTATAGCGGTGTGCAGAACATTTGTAAAGTGGTCAAGGCTGGTTTTGCTAGCTTTTGCTAACTGATAGATTTTAGTATAACTACAGTATCATACAGGGCATGCTCATGATCATATGCCCTATCATGTAGGACATTTTAGGTGCAAAAGAAAACCGCGATCCCTTCGACTCTCTAAATGCACCTAGTAGTTCAGGCAATCCGGATAATATTAACAATGATCAATTGTATATGTTTAGGAAACATTCAAATGTTTAATGCCTAATCGGAAAAATGAAAATACTCATGATCAATCTCATGCTTTTACCGTTTTCTAAAAGCACACTTGAGATTCAGACAAGAAGTTGTGGTCCTGCTGGAGTGCACATATAAATCTTCCTCTGCATTTATTGCTCTGTTCATATATTGTAATGTTGTTTCATTCCACAAAGCTTATATGGATTAAATGAAGCTTATGGCAGTTCACCATTCTTTGATCAAATGATCCAAAAATATTTTTCATTCTTCCCTTAACTTTTATTTTATAATTTTAATTGACAGACTGGAGAATAGGATGCAAAATAGAATGAATAAATAGAAGGCAGAAAAGTAGTAAGGGTCATAAAGTTGCAGATGACTCCAACCTTAAATGAAAGAGACAAAAAAGATCCAGCTGTTAAGAATTATCAATTCCAAGTCACAAGAGCCAATATAACAGGCATGGTGCTCCATACACTATCTGTGATTATCGCCTTGACAAAAAGACGTGTACTTTATACAACTTAATCAGTCTGTCTGCTGTTGTCGGCATAGATAGATATCAAATGAACAGGTTGAAAAGTCAACTCGCCTTGTTTATGCTACCCTGGATTCGGAAGAGTGATGTCTTTATGTTAAAAAACAAGTCCTGCGGTAAACCCATATGACTTTGCAAAAGAGTCTGCACAAAATTTTTTGATGGTTTCTGTGCAACATTGACCTGCTGATTCCAGATCTTGTTTCAAGACCTTGTATATGACCTTTTGCAAGGTCATATAGAAGGTCTATGGTTCTACCGCGGGGCTAATTTTCTGAATATCCGGTTGTTGTAGTCGTTTAATTCTACTAAGTTGAGCCGATATTAAATTGCATTCTAATTCGCCATGTGAACTATACTAGTGCCCATCAGTTGAGATTACCGGCATGTCTTATGATTATAATTAAGCATGTACTGTGAAATTGCCTTATGGGTAGCTTGGTCAGTGATGGTATGACGAAAAATCATCATAAAAAAGTGATAGGTGCAAGTTCATGTTTTCTACTTTTCTCGAAATAAAAATGTCGATATTTGTTTTTTAAAATCAAATGGGGGCAAAGTCGAGATGATTATTTTCGTGCATTTTAATTTTCTAATTTCATTTAAAAATCTTGAATAAGCTTTTTGATTCGTAATGTGGCATGAAACTTAACCCCGTTTTCCACGGTATGTATAATCAAATTAGTAATTAATTTGGAATCCAACATTCTAGTATTATAGACTACATGACTAAAGTATTCAAACAAAGTATCACGTTAAAACCTTAGTTTAAGTGTTTTGTCATTAAAGCAATTTGTTCCTTGATCATTTTAAATTAATGTTCCATTTTGAAAAAAATTCCTCTCTCTCCTCTTCCTTTTCCATTCCTGATTCATTTGTTTCTGTCATATTGTTTTATTAATAAATAACATAGAGCTTGTACAGATTCTTATAAAACGAACGCTCCTGCTCAATTAAGTTGGTTTATTTGTCAAATTGACTGTCCAAAATCTAATTTTTGCATTGATGCAAAATGAATCGATCAAGTACACACGATCTTTCGTTAAATATAATTTCACATTTTCTTTCCCAAAATTAGTATTTATTCAAGTTGCCTGTGTACGATTTTCTTCTACACAGAGATACCCGTCGGTTAAAGAAAAACCACAGACGTCCCAATAGGTTTTCACTTCGCCCTAGTTTCACTTAAAAGCTTTAGGAGGAACCAGCTGAACATTTTTTGGTGTCATGTACATGCCGTGGTATTTTGCAGCAACATTTAAAATTGCTTGTCTAGTTTGGCGAATCAACAACTTTTGGTGTAGCAGTTTCTCTTAACCAGATACGCTCATTCATTTCCTCAGTCTACGTTCTTATTGCAAATTCAGGGAACTGCGACCATCACAACTGGATTACCGGTTGTCCATCTGACGAGATCGCGGTTCGGACAGCCTTTGCAATATTATTAAAATGCGTATAACTGTGTCTTGAAGGACGAGTATAGGTTTGCTTCAAAGCATGCATGTAAGAAATCGATGTGACGAGATTGGGTGCGTCTTTTATTACCCTTCTGGTGCCCAATTTCGCTCACAACCGTTGATATAAATGTTTTTGTCTGTGACGGGAGGAAAACAGAGATCTTGTCACTCTAGATTGAAAGAAATCTTCTGATACCTCTCACATCATTCTTTCTCTGATTTGCGAGTGATTCGGTGTCGTTGTCCAAAACATGATCGCGTACCCTTGTTTTTCTGAATAACAGACATTACTTGATTCTTACTATTCGCCAACATATCGTGAATGCAACTGCATCCACTTTACACAATCTAAATGCAGAATGTTGATAAAAGGCATTTTGTCAACACGTAATATCGACCCTAATTCTAAATGTACCCATATCTAGTCTAGATGCGAAAACTTTATCTGGTATTCTCCAAAGTATTAAACTTCAAAAACCACGACCAGTTGTATCCTTCATGCTGGAATCTATTTTTCTTTCAACCATAGTGGCTCTAAAGATGTCATGTAACCGGTGAGAAAATACCTCATGGATGACCGTTGCGACCCATCATCGCTCATCATTGGAAACTCTTCTCATCACCTTACGGGTTTATATTGAAGGAAAAAAGATCCATTCATGAAAGACTAATCCCAGTTTACACCCGGTTTAAAGTTTTCACAACTATTTACGAGAATACCAGCCTTAAAACCTCTTTTAAAATACGAAACTTTTTTCCTCTTCATTACCAATGTGCCATTTTTGTTTTATTACCTTCCTTTTCGTATTTATTTTTCCAAGATCTTCGTGGGTTAGGTTCCACCAGCCTAGAGGATACTCGGAATGGAAGCGAACAAGAACCAGTAGAGAATAAACAGAGAGTCTTAATGGAGAGCATGAAAAGCTCCCCTAAAAGAATTTAATGTTTTTTTGTCCTTCTTTACATCTGTTTTCCAATGTGGGGGACGTTCCAAGAGAGATGCTAGTGATCCCGTTCCAAGAGAAATTGCCTCAGCCAACTGAATGCTACTGATCCATATATCAGGAAGGAAACATCTTAAAAGTCTTATGGCAGATAAGGAGTGGGGGGGGGGAATAGTCCCTATGACCATTTTCAGGAGTAAAGGCGAGTTGTGAATAGCAGCGATGTACAGGTGGGAATTCAGCTTTGTCGAAGGTGAACTCAGAGGTTTGTACAGTGGTGGGTACCGCAGCATATAACCTGGTCTGAACAAGTAAAGCAAGGAAAGCCATGGAGGAAGCAAAGATCATGGTACACATAGGAAAAAACAGACGGTCCAGGCCAGAGCCTGTGGCAACCAGAAACACAGGAGACGGGTGCAACCATAAAGATCACAAGTCGCAACAGTTAGCTTAATAGATCTAACTTGGACTTCTGATTCCCTAGACTAGACCGAAGCTTCAGCAAGAGATTGTGATAATCAAAGGCTTTAATTATATCAAACAATACAATGCAAACCTTTTGTGGCTTTCAAGAGATTGAACTGTAGTCACGAAGGGTTGTAATGACATTATCAACCACAAAGCATTTTGAAGGAACCTACAGTCCCCAGTGCCGTTGCGTCAGAAGAATATATCTATAAGAATTTTCTCCAAGAATTGCATATAATAGGTTGACGAGAAATCAAGATTACCAGGAGCAGATGATCGAAAGTCATTTTTTTAAATATTGCACAGGGTTGGTGGTAACAGCCCAAAATGTGATATTAACAACGAGCTGAAAAGATTTCTCAACTGAAGGATTCAAAGACTGCCCGGTAGGTGTGTGCATTCCCAGCTAACATTTACGTTTTCAGAACGTTGTCAAAAACGTTTCGTTTGGTACGGAACACGTTCAATGAAACGTTTTGGCAACGTAAAAATTGTAGACACTTTTTTACGTTCTAGAAACGTTTTACAAGAACGTATTTGAAACGTCCTTGGAACGTTACAAACGTCCGAAACCTGGTCGGAAACGGCATTGGTTTCAATAAACGTTGAGAGAAACGTTTTGGAAACGTTTCAAACGTTTCTTCAACGTTCCGTAACGTGCTATAGCATACATTTTCTGGTTGCCGAACTGGAAAGTTGGCTACAACGTTTCTGAAGTTGTATATAGCACATTTTTTTTCTGGTTGCCAGAACCGTTGTATGCAAGAATGTTTGTGAAGTTCCGCAACGCCTCTGCTACGTTTGAACATATTTATTTGTCCATGGATTTTGTATTTGTTAAACATATTGTTTTCCCAAAAAAATTCGAGATTGAATAAGTATTGAAACTCAATTCATGTAATATATAGCGTGCAAAATAGGCCTACATAAATAAGCAGTTTGTGCTTTCGTGTTATAATGAGCAATGAGCAAAGGAAACATGTATGTGATATTAGTTGATGTTTTGATAGGCCTATTTTATGACTTTGTGAGAAAAAATGGCGATAATGGATGTTGCTATGTAGCTGTGGTGGGTCGTTCTTGAATGTATTGGAAGTAGAAAGATGATATAAAAAATACCTGTAGTTACAAATACTTAACCCTTTTCCCTTATATTAATGAGCTGTAGCTTGCTGAATACGAATGGTGATACGAGTGTGTTAACCAGTGTCCAAGCTGTCTTGTAGAAATATGCAAGGAATAGGACCATGTTCAGATGTTACACAGTGCAGGAATCATATGCTATCGAAGCGTATAGCTTGTGTGGGTGTTCTACTCTAAAATTAGTGCGTGGTATCCAGGAGATTAGAAACGCCTTAGAGTAGGTCGAGGAGTACAAGATTTCAATATTTCACAATGTGAGAATCTTCAGTCTAGAATACGTCAAACAGACAGACGAGCAAAATTAAAACAGAGCCATCCAAAATGGTGATGTCGTCTTGACCGTTGCTTTGTCGCCCGTTTGTTTACGTGGTTTGAAACATTGACCGCGGAATTGACCTAACTGTTACACGATGGAGTCAGATTTCAATGATTCGTGCCCAGTGGTCGAGGCAACGGGTGCGGTCATAAACACTTCAACAGGTTGAGGGAGTTGAATGATGAAATCAATGACAATGATCAAACAACTGAACAAATAAAAAAAATAAAAAAAATAAAACCATTATAATTGAGGTGGTATTGGATCATTTAGTTGGATACGATAAGGTGATCGAGTGATGAATGAGATGAAGCATACGTTATCAGTATTGGCCTACTGCGATCATATTATTATTATTATTATTATGTTATTGTTATTAGTAGTAGCCTATACTGAAAAAAACATACCTCCAAACCAGAAAATGCATTTTCAATCGTCCAGTTACATTGAAACGTTCTCGGAACGTTGCGGTTTCGTCTCGCCAAGTTGGTTGTTAGTTGGTTCTAGTGAAACGTTCTGTGAACGTCGTATTTTCGTCTTAATGAGATTCATATTTTTGGTGATTATCAAAGGTAGTAAATCCGTTCCACAACGAAAATTCGGCAATAACAATTTGTAATACGAATCGTACAGTCAAGTTAGAAAGTGTTTAAACCTTTTCTCAATAGACGGAACCAAGTAGACCTACTGGAAAAGTTTCAGAAAAGTTTCGCAACGTTTCGTGTTAGATGGTTGGGATACCTGGAGTATTTATTATAGTCCTTTGGTGGCAGTATAAATTGTTCCGGTAGCATTGGGCCAGATAATGCTAAAGTACTATTTAAATGAAAACCATTATAATTTGTATAGTAATTTCGGAATAAATCGTATTAATTTCTTTCTCCTTAGGGCTAACTTTTAGCTCAGATGTATAGCAGTTAGAGCACATGCCTATCTTTCTCAACTTGCTTATTTATGTCGGTACAAGAGTATCATATTACACAGGACAACCACAGAGAACCTTAGTTCTTCGTGCGATCAAGAATTCTAGTTTCTGTGTCGATTTAACAATGATCTGTCTAATATATATTAATAAACGACGTACTAAGTTGCCGTCAGTAAACTCGTTGTTTGTGCTAGCTCTATGTGTGCGTATCAAATTCAACAATCAAAGCAAACCTTAATGCTCAGTATCTCACAACACTCGTTCGCCACATTCTCAGTCAAAATAAACTGACTTCAGATGCGAACGGATATCACATGGAGCGATTTCGGAAGGAATGTTAGCCTATACCTCTTACCCACAAGGTACATAGTCCATCCGCAGGGCTTGAGCGACTTGACCCTCGATAATTGATGTTTGTTTTGACTACCCCTCCTTTTTTAACGGTCGCTTGCTGTTCTCACAGCGGTCTATGGCATAATTCAAGGTGGATAATATCCCTTGGTTTTAAAGGCGTTTGCTCTAATCATCAGAAGCTCTGGCTACTGGGTTGCGATTTGGATGATTTTGAGTACAGAATTAATCATCCATGGTAAGAATTAAGAGTAGCACCGATAGAAAAACACATTCCGCGTGAGGCATGGACTCAAATTCTCCTAAACATAATTTGTTGCGGTGGATCCTTCATGAAACCATAATATATTTAATTTTTAAGTTGATTGTGTTGTAAATTAAACTAGTTTTGAGAATACAAATCAAAATCCAAATAATTAATTTGAATTTTATTTTCCAACACAATCGAACGTTGGTATTTTTCATTTAATCCAAGGTATTAATTTAAATAAGAAAGAGCCGTTTAAACATCAAAGTCCTAGATACGGTATACTTCATTCACTGTATATTTTAATACAACACTGTATACTTCTTCTGTATGCACTAATTATTTTGACCTCTCTCATTTTTAAAAATAGATTATTCCTAAATGCGCAACTTAAGAAAATAAATTACGTTTACAAAATTGAAGTCCTACCTCATGAAGAAGAGTCTTTTTATATTAGTCCTGCTCTAACTCTTAGTTTTCTTTAAAATGTCATGCTTAAAGTCACCACCCCCCCCTGTTACTTACAACACACCCCCTTAAGACTATGGTTGTTTTATACAGATTTCAAAGTGTTCTCATAGTGATTACGCATACGTTCAAAGCTAGATCTTTTTTATATACACTTATAAACTTCATCCGTTTGAGCGTTTTAAGTGTTACTCACATACCCTTTGGTGCTTAAAAATCACGAGAGTCCAATAAGTCCAACGTACATTATGCCCATCAATAATTTTTACGACAATCTGATTTCTCAACAGATTTAATGGCTTACCTTTATCAATATTTGTAGTTGCCTAGACAACACGTCTGTAATGTCAAATTTAATTAAAATGAAGAGTCTGTGCTGTAAAAATAGATCTATGTCAATATTTTTTTTTTCACACTGGACTGACGCCATACTCCCCGCAAAAGGTGTGAAAGCATGACTATATTTGATTGTAATTTATTAGCCTTCACTGATTATAATTCAAGTGGCTATTTTATTTATTGGGAGCTCAGCGAATGCACGACAGACAATATGGTACGAGGTATGTTTTTGTTAAAGCTTCATACCATTTGGTCAATTCTGGACACTCTATTTTTTGTTTTAAATTAATGAACCTTTCAAACCTCAACCTAACCTTGTGTTTGACATTACTAAATAATTGCTTTCTTTTACTCGCTAAAACCGAATCAATTTAGGGTTGGTGTTCTATAATAGATTTACTATTGTTATATTTTTAACCGCTTCAAGTACCTTACGAAATATCAGTATGTACGAAGTAGCCTACGAAATAATAGTCATTGTAAATCTGAAGTAGCCTTACGAAATATAGCTATTGTAATCTTGAAACTATCCTTACGAATATAGCTATGTAATCTAGGTAAATAGATTTTACCTCAGCTTTATATTCCGTAAGACTACAGGAAGCGGTAAAATAGCAGTAAATCCTTTGCAAAACTCAAGCACCGGGTGTTTCCGGCTTCGCCGGTGTTTCCGGATGGAACTGGTTTGCGATTGTTTTACAAACACACGGTTCCAGCTGTGAACTGCCAGTCAAGCCCCCTTAACTTGTTTGGTTTTGTTCTTATCATTCTCTGCTTATATGCTGCCAGTGTTCATCGGAAGATTGGATTTGACCCTCACATTGATATATATTAGTTTGATTTAATTGCAAAATCATGCGGAACTGTGATTAAGGCGAGTGATATACTCTTACGGCTCTTACGATGTCAGTCCGACCCCTAACAACCCTGTGATCTGAAGATATAATTTGAATGGCCTCAATTCTCAACTGGCGGGCGGTTTTCGGTTCTGCCCGGTTCCGCGCGGTTCAATATTTCATTGAGTTTGCTGAAATACTTATTCGGATTTAAATGATTCACAAGATTGCGCGGATTCATAACCCGCCTGAACCCGGGCAGAACCGGAACATGCCCGCCGGTTGAGTAATGATTGGTTCCTTACTAATCCCAATTAGAAAAACTTTTATAGGCACGTATAGCCATACCCCAGACAGCTAAAAAAATAATTTGCCACAGTAGTCAAGCATGTTATGAAACACCTTAACTCAACTCCTTCTAAATATTTTATTGCAATTAAGGCTGAAACAGTGCATCGAGAATAGTTTGTCGAAGTTTTATTTTATCGTGAATCCAATAAGAGTGGTCTGAATCTGGCCATTTTTTTAAATCCTCCAAAGAAGCGCACATGTTTTCCTTCAAACCCAACACACTATAATGGGCTAGCGTTTCGCATTCGGCCGGTCAAAACGCACTGAGACAAACTTGTTTTTCCATAACCGGTAAGATTAGACGGCCGTTTCTCTGTGTTTCTTACCACCACCCCGTACCAACCTGACGATCACCGCAAAAAAGGGAGGTGGTGCAAATTGTCTTGATCTATCTAAGAGCAATTTCACCCCAAACACAAGGCAAAGATTCCTCGCCGTGATTTTTGGAAAATTAAGGAAAAATAGCATTTAGGAATTTAAGGGATATAAATCTTTATTAAGAGAATGGTCTGCCACTTACTGATTAAAATATAACTACCAAATTCCAACCTCTACACATGGTGAACTGAGCTGTTAAATGGCAAGTCATTATACTATTGTGTCAACAAATAATCGACAATCTATTTGTAAACTTGTAAACTTTAAAAACCCTAAAACAACATTCGAAAATATTATAAAGGGTTCTTGCAGCTTAATGAACATCTATTTTAACTCATATATATCTTTCTTTTGTTTTGTGTGCCACAGGGGTATCCATAAGGCAAAGCGTGTCGCGAAAAATGCGCGTTATGTGCATGTTTTATCAGTTAGAAAATATGACGATATTGAAAAGGAAAAACAGTCAAAGGCGAAAAGTTAAATAAAACATGTTTAAAAACAAAAAAAAACAACACAAAAGAAATCCCACAACATTCAGTAAATGTTTGTGGAATCTACTGTCTTGATGTTTAACTTTTTATCTCTCACGAATTTAAACGTTTTTAATCACCCGGGCATCCTGTCACATCCTCATAGACGCGTGTATACGACGGTCGCACACCAATAGAGCGCCCTATAAATTAGTAGCTATCAAATGTGGTCCTGGGACACAAGTAGTTGGCGGACAGAATAAGGCCTTGAAAAATACACTCACCTTAACCATGGACATAAGCGAGAAAGACCTACACCACCACTATTTCAACGACCCTAGCACTTGCCGCCATTTGTTATTCAATCCCAACATGATCCCATTTACCGGCTTAATGTAATGCTATAATCACCCTCTCAGCAGGAGAGCTGCCAAGCCATCGCTCAGCACGTAAAAACACTCGGCCGAAAAATTACACGAAGGGCACACTTGGGCACAAATTCACATTACATTTTAATTGACTCTTCCATAACACCACTTCTATTCTTGAACGGGCTTCTTAATTATTAAAACCGGAAGTTAAAACTACTTGCTCAACAGTACATGAGTTGCACGCTTTAGCACAATTCCAGACCTTACATTTTGTTACAATGTACAAAAACTTTCATAGCAGCCATTTTTAGAGTGCCTGAGTGGTTGGACATTCTTACGGTCACATGCACCCAAATGAAGATTATTTTTCTGCAGTCGTAGCTCCCTACAAGGAACGACGGAAGGAATTTCTCCTCTATATGGCGGCATCTACTTGCATCAACGAAACCATGAACTGAGCGTATTACGCGTATTCCAAAGATCCTTACAGCACGGGGTCACTGCATCCGGTGAAAGTACAAAGTTTTGTGGACAGTTTAACAAAAGTTTATAACTTTATGACCGGTGTGGCAGGAGATATAGTCCTCCGGGCTCACAGTCCGGGAACAATGGTGAACAATAGGGTAATCGATTCAGTTGACTCTTCACGCAACATTAGTTTCACGCTTTATTCCGTTGTCGTCTATGGAGCCCGGACTATCATACCTGCCGGACAATGATTACTTTCACACCGGACTTAAAGACGGCTACTAATCCGAAACACGGCTATCGCTCTACTTGCATAAACTATTCCCTACCATTTGTACACTTTGAACAACTTTGGAATTCAATAACAGGTGCGTGTATTTTATATAGTTCAGCAATGTGCGTCTCTGACTGTTCCGTAGTGTCTATAGGTTTATACCACATAGGTCAGTGACTTTTGAGATGACTTCCCAAAATCACTGCTTGGGCTCAAAAATGCATTTTTCATGCTGATTCCGAATATGGAAATGAAAATGCATATTTGTGAAATTCTTTTGAAAAGAAAAACTCGCATTCCAGGCAGCTTTATTTGTCTGCAGAGACCCAGTGGATTACATATACCATCGTTCCCATTTTTTCTTCCACAAAGTTTAATATATTGAATAATGTATTGGAGTTAAAGGAGTTCAAAAAGGTTTGAATTATGTGCAAATGGCAATTCAAACAAGCTGGATTGATTACTGGGTATACCCAGCTGTCAAACCCCCTTGACGTCCCTTATCATTAGCATAACGTATCCTCAAAGGTATATTGGTAACAATACACCGTATGGGATAGACAACAATGTTTACCCCGATTTACAGGAATACCCACAGGTTTTTACTTGGCTCTTAAGAACACAGGCGTGGAAGTCCCATCACACTGTAATTGCTCCTTCCCAACAACCCGGAAGCCACAATGACACCCTAAGCGCAATATGCTTGTAATTTAGACTCCAGACCTGTACTCGAAAATGAAGAATGTATGGTTACTCTTGTGCAAACTTCTGCTTCTTTGTTCATTTCTGTTGAAACCATATTCACGTGTCTTAACATTTCTATTAAATTTTGGTTGGGTTTCTTCTTTTTAAGGGCTGACATTTTAGACACACACATACCTTATAAAAGATTAAAATAAAATAATGGTATTATAAGAAACATTTTTAAGATATAGCAATCATTTCAGACTCCATTTAAAAAATGGCAGCGAAAGAGCTCGTGTTGTACAAACATATAGGCAAGAAAAGAGGTGACGATTTCTTTGACAAAATGAATCAATTGAAATGATTTTACGAGAAATCCATTAAATTGAAACATGATTAGTACCGATGGGAAATATTATGACTTAAGAGTGTAATATGATGCCGGTGCACATTTATCATGTGCTTTTACTACGATACAATAAATTACTTTTATTAATAAACGAAGAGCAAGAAAAAGCAGCTCGAATTATGACATTGACTGATGTATTGCCTGTTACGGTTGAGCTGAAATGTTCATTTGAATAGCTTGTCCTTTGAATAGCATCTTAAGTAATTCTGGATGAAAGCGACGTATTAAATAGCTGTTAATTTCCAGCACTATCCATCAGTTTAGGTTCATTGTCCTAACAGACAAGTATCCTGCATTCATAGTCAATAAAACAGCGATAAAGCTTGAACACAGCGAAATATACCTTTTGCTATTCCGTTGTTTGCCCTCAGGTGGTATCAATTTATCATGAACCCTTATTGCTAGCATTTGTGAAGGAGGTATCACGACCCCTTTTCAGATTATGATTGTTACTTGCCTACGGGCCTAATTCAACTTACTTACAGTGATTATTACCTAGATTTAAACCTCTTAAAGATGAGATTTACCATACGATTGTAAGGCTTGCAATTGGACGAGATTGTCTTTTTGCAGACTGCGTATTTGGTAAAATGTGGTAAATGATAGTAAAGTTAATCTAGATTGTTTTAAATATCTGAGAATCTCTTGTGAATCTGTCTGTCTTCTGTCTGTCGGTTATCTCTTTGTCTATATTTAACATAAAATGTGTGAATAATATCCTTTTTCCTCGTTTTCTTCTTGTTTCCTCTTTTGCCTAGTCTTTCGTTCATTCTTTCCTTTATTCGTTTTCTTTTAATTTCTTTTTTCAACTTTCTTACAGTAATCATTCATTTGATTTTTTTCTGTCCTTCGTCCGTGCGTCTTTCCATCCATCCGTCCGTCCAATCATCCTTCCATCCATCCATCCATCCATCCATCCATTTATCTCCTCCTTTATACTCCCCTACATCCATCCGTAGGTCTGTCTAGCTCTGTTTATCTACATCTTTATCATAAAGGATGTGGTGACTGATTTCCTCTCCCCTCGTTTTCATCCTCTTCATCTTCTCTTTCCTAATTTACTTTCTTACCTTTGTTTCTGTTTTTTTTTTCACTTTTCATCTTTCTCGCATATATACTTTTACTTAATATTTCTTTCTGTCTCTCTCTTTAATCTTTTTTCACATCACTTAAAATACAAATTCTGCTAGAATTACCGAAATTTTGAAATTAATTGACGAAAAGCGCACATTGCTTGATGTTTTCAAGATATGTTTGTCAATGCGCCTTGTGTCCAATATCAATCAATCATTTTTATCAGCTCTTTCTTTGGTGGAAATTGCATGACGTCTTCTCGATTGAAAAATATCTAGTTCAAAACAGCATCAATAAGTGAAAGATTTATGATTTAAGGTGCAAAAAATGCTGACTGTAAAATGTAATATTTCATCCAAAATGAAGATTGGAATGACAATGTAGAAATTAACCTACATTTAATGTTCCTTCATCTTCACTGATAAGGTTGGCGCCATAGAGAAGAAATGTTATGCCTTAATGAATTAGGCACCTAGATTAAATCTAATTGAAGAAAGAAAATTGCTTCCGATAAATAAGTCAAGTTTGGTCATTGGCCTCCTGTTGTTTACACACACTCATTTTAGATAATTATTAACGAAATTGGTCTGCTGGTCTATACCTATGTAATGGCAGGGAGTCTAAACCGTTAACTCTTCATGCAATCACATTTTGATACAGTCTACTAATTCACTCTGCAATAATACTATAAAATAATCACTATGATTTACAACGCAATGGCGTGAGAATGACGTAATTTTATTATGAATATATTCATCATGTTACCACTTATCTTCTTTCAAAATATTATTGCTTGGAATTATTAAATGTGGCCTGGTAACTGTATAGTTTCCAGTTTGCCTTTAATCCCTTTAAAGAAAATGCTAAATTTTACAAATGTGGGTCGTGTTTGAAAAGGCTTGTGCTGTTTGAAAGAAAATGTAGACGTTTTGAAAGTAAAACGACCAGTGTATCTATCTATCTGTATCTGTGCATTTATATGTGCGGGGGTGGGGTTGGTGTATGTATCGAACCTTTTGTTTGTTTGAAATATTGAATATTAAATTTGAATGAATTGTTGTGAATTTGTGAAGGATAAGGGTTGGTTGCAGGAATGACTAAACGGTTGGCAATACAACCAAAATACCCGATAACCTTCATCCATACATAACATAGTACGCTCAAATTGTGGTGTCACTTTTTCAATGGGGGCCAATTTAAGGTTACACAGGGGTCAAACTTTAAAAATGCCTCCATCAAGTTGAAATGTATGCCATATTGTCCATCTAGTCATAAGGATTCCAAAAATGTATAGTTTACACCACTTACGACCATTGGTTTTGGATTACTGCTTGTGACTTGCTTCCAGTATAAAACTGGTCCACTGTGTGTATTATATATAGTAAGTGCTATCATATTCACAATAGTATTATCGCTTTATTCCGTAAAGCTTATGTAGGATTAAAATCAATCACCACCCACATCCTCCCTCGCTAGTGTAGTGGATCGAATTAGAATGTAGGTATCACAGGTTCGAATCCAACCGTGGCCTTTTTAAAATAAATGTATTTCAATATTATTTTAGAGTAAAGAGAAATATTACTAAGTCCAGGGTTAGAAATACGCGTGTACCTGCTGTATAGCACGGTATACAGGGTATACATTGAGTCAGTTATAACAGGTAGCTGCTGAATAGCATCTACCAGTTATAACAGGTTGCTGTTGGGTGAATTGGGGGGGGCACAGGGTCAACATTTAAGTTCATCTGATTATATTTTAAATACTTGCAAATTATTGCCTGCAAGAAAGAGGACTCTCAAAAGTCTAGTTTTGATTATGTAAAAATGTTTTTCACCTCGAGTATAAGGGTCAAAGCAGGTCAACGCCAATTTGATTATGTTGCCTATGACATATTTTGTCGCATATCACGATACTACATGTATGCATTGCGGATGCTACAAACTATTCCTCATTTTGACACAATAAGGCTAGATAACACATCTTTCATTTTTTTACCAAAACTGGGAGCAACTTTCTATTTTGACCCCCTGTACAAATGGCAATTGACCTTTTACCATTTATTAGCCATTTTACCCTATAACTCCAAAACCATTGATCGTAAGTGGTACAAACTCTACCTTTTTTTGGAATCCTTGATGATTAGATGGACAATAGTGGCATACATTCAACATAATTGACGCGATTTAAAGTTTGACCCCTGTGTAAGCTTATATTGGCCCTATTGAAAAGGGGGACGCCACAATTTGAGAGTACTAACTATCTAGCATTGATATATATTGACTAGACTAAACCACCAACGGTGTCAACCTTTCGTAGTGGGGTTGAACGACGATATTTGAACCCATGTCCGTGCTCCTGCTCTATAGACCAGTTAAAGCAATGTTTGTAAACATGTTGGGGCCTGGTATCTCGAAATAGGTCGCCTGACTGTTACACACTGGGCAATTGTATCTTTTTCGAGTTTTAATACGATGGTCCATAACGATTCGCAGGAAGGGATTTCGCAGGCAACAAAAGAAGTGACGTAGGATGTTAACGGTCTATAGCATATAACCTTCACCAATCACAATATAAACCCCTTAACGTCAAACACTACATGTCGGGCACCTTCAAAAACGTAACCTAACTTGCAACGAACAATACATACACCGAACATAAAATCTAACTAGAATTTCGCGGTTCTCGGCTTTCGCGCTCGCTATATTCAAAGAATATAAGCGTGTGGGCCGCCCCATGACCTTTGACCCTGGCACGTGACCTTTGATCTCATCAACATATGAGGGATCGCAGGTGCACCTATGACAAAGTTTGGTTCCAATTGAACTTCAAGTTTTTCAATTTAGATGAATTTTACATTTTTAGCCCATTTTTCAACTTTGAGCCTCACATGACCTTTGACCTTCAACATGACCTTTGACCTCATCAACATATGACGGATCCCATTGTGCACCTAGACAGAAGTTTGGTTCCAATTGAAGTAAACTTTTCAATTGAGGTCAATTTAAAAAAAAATTAACAATTTGTGACACCACATCCACACACACATCCACACATACACACATACACACGCACAACGGATTGCTAAGTGGTCCTGCCACTATAGCTGGCGGCCCACAAAAAACGGTTCACAGTCCACAAACAACAAATAACTTCCGGGTACGAGTAGTAATGCATATTTCAATACGCTAATAAAAGACCCCACGTTCTATTTTTTCCATTATACAAAAGGCTCAAAAAGCAGACTTATTAACTGAATGGCTTCACACAAAATTACAAACCGACAAACAACAAAGACTCTAAAACACATCGACTTTTACATAACATTGCTATTTATTTATTTATTTATTTATTTATTTATTTATTTATTTATTTGATTTACTCACCTACTTATAAGGAGACAACAACTTTGGACGCCACAAAGAGAGAAATTATTGCATAAAATAGTTTAATTTCAAAGAACAATTTGAATGTTCAAAAAAAATATTTTTCGGCAATCTACCATTTGAAAGATTGTCTGTATAATTATGAAGTCATCAACTTTCAACCCGCCAGGTAAGCACGTCTGATGTGTTTGAGGGTGCTATATATGGTGCAAAAAGTCATAAATAAAACACGAAATATTTATTTTTAAAAAAATCCATCATATCTCGACAGGTATGATATGAGAAGTGCCTTACGGGAATGAGCGGAGGTGTTTGGCCGTTGTCTGCTCTTACAACGCATCGCAAATAAAAGCAAAAACCGTATGAACGGTATGCCCAATCGATTTCACAAAATGTCAGTTATGTGTTCTTTGAACTTGATTTGCAGAACTGTAAATGGTAAAGTCATATTAGAATAAGTCTTTGTAATTTCAGAGAGAAATTTGGAGAATTTCGGAAAAGTAAATACGACTTATCTTTGTGTGTGTAGGTGTGTGTGTGTGCGTGTGTTCGTGTGTATGTGTATGCGTACGTGCGTGCGTGTGCGTGTGTGAGTGTGTGTGTATGTGTGTGCGTGTGTGCATGTGTGTAAAAAATGTCCTGTTTGTTTTCTTTTTTCTTTTTATTCCAAGTCTATAATGGCTAAAAATAAGTAGAAATTTGCCTTTCTATTTCCATTTTTTATTTTCCTTTTTATGCTTATATTACTCTTATAAGTAACCTACGTATTATAAATATCAACAAAATTATGATTGTAAAAAAGAATTCTCGCATTATCCTGGTGGTGAATTTCGCGTCTTTTTTCGCTTATTTTTTTCTCTCCAAATTTCCGATAGCCCTTCGTTTACACATTCGGGGTCAACTATAAATAAAGAATAATTTTATCCGCTAGTATTTATAATGCTGGAAGCGAAGGCCCTCGACCCCTTTTAATTCCTTTGCTTATTCAGGAATAATTTAATACGTCAGTTCTGTATCCATACTTGTAGAAAAATCTCAATCTTGTAAAATTTGTTGTATTTCCCCAAATAGCCAAGTTGATTTGGAGAAAAAAAACTTTTATATTTTTTTTGTATTTGTTCTTATGAGCATAAGCATATAGGTATGTCCTTGGGCTAGCGCTGTATGCTTCATTGAACATGTTGTATACAATTTTTAGTCATTAATATGATTTTGCAATACAGCATTACTGCCAGCGCAAGATTCTATCGGTAGTATTTTAGTGCAATTTCGAAGTTAAATTTCCGACATCTTACAGTCGAAGTTGATTACCCGCATCTTAAGCGCCTGAAGGACGTCCCCCCCCCCCTGATCTTGTACGAGTTTTACCATACCCCAATTTATCCTAAGAATCCCATGATGCTTTCGTAAACGTCGATTATAAATCTTAGTCTCTATTTGTATAAATGTACATTTCACGGTATGTAGTATACCACGTTAATGGTTAATTCCACGAAGGCGAAAAGCTGATGTAGATAGTGAAGCGTCTATACACTATGAAATAAAATCACTGAAAAAATCACTGAAATCTGTAATGAACACTGAAAAGGAGTAATGCTGAAATTATCAATGAAATGATCACTGAAAGTGTGCATTTCAGTGCATTTCAGTGTAATTAATGTCCAAGGCCATTCCACTAACCACACTGAAACTTGCTAATCTCTCTGAAATTACCACATTTTCAGTGATCATTTCAGTGATAATTTCAGCGTTATTGCTTTTCAGTGTTCATTTCAGATTTCAGTGATTTTTTCAGTGATTTTATTTCAGAGTGAGGTCTGAGAAACAGCCCATAAAATCGTACATTATATAAAATATTGAATTTGTATTTTCATAGAGTTGTTTCAGAAAGCACTTAGAATAGCATATACTTCTTGGACAAGAAAGAATACGGTTTGGAAACGTGAAGTGCTTTTAAGACATATTAACACACGTAGAGATATTTGTTGTGATAATACAGCGGGGATCGACACAACAACAGATATATCTAATGCTGAGTCAGATCTTGTGAAAGAGAAATGCGGTCAGAGAAAACAACTAGTCGCCATTAGGCAATAGAGGTACTAAACTAAGTACAATTACAAAATTAATCAATCATTTGGACATCGTTCTACTTTCAAAACATTTACCTTTTCTTTCCAATATCAAGATTTTTTGAACACAGTTACATGCACCATTTGACCCACGTCTATAAGATCTAACGTTTTCTTCAAAAAAAAAATTAAATCAAACATTTACTTGGCCGTATTTAGACTTGATTAAAGTGATGAGATTTAAAGTCTATATTTGTGTTTCACAGTCTTCAACCAAAACACTCATTATTTTAAGCAAAAGCATTTATATATATATAGAAAGATGTAATGATTATACACCACACCTCACTTATACACAGCGGTCTACGGAAAAATGGCAACTTTGAACATGTTTATTTCACATTTAACTCTCTCAACTCTCTACGAGGAAATAGAACAATATCCCACCGAAGTACAAGCTTAACTCACCAAATAAAGGTGTATAATCTAATACTCGTTTATGAATATATTAACAATAATCATAAAGCTTCTTCATTCCAACTCCATTATGTTGTAAAATCATGTTGTTTTATAGCAGAATGAATTAACGGTTCAGGCTCTTTCCCCTTGTATAGACCAGCAGACCAATTTCGTTAATAATTATCTAAAATGAGTGTGTGTAATTAGCGGAAGGCCAATGACCTAACTAAATTATTTATCGAAAGCAATTTTCGTTCAATTAGATTTAATATAGGTGCGTAATTCATTAATGCAAAACATAATATTATGATTGAATAGTTCTTGTCTATGGCGCCAAATTTATCATTAAAGGAATATTAAATGTGGATTGATTACTACAGTGTTGTTCCACTCTTCATTTGGATGAAATATTACTATATATTCTCAGCATTTTTGCATCTTAAATCATAATCTTTAAGTTATGGATGTTGTTTTGTACTACAGTTTTTAATGGATGGATGGATGGATGGATGGATGGATGGATGGATGGATGGATGGATGGATGGATGGATGGATGGATGGACTAATGAGTGGATGGAAAGACGCGCGGACAGACAGCTATACATAGATACAGACAGATAGATAAATGAAAACAAAGACAATAGATCCCTTATTCAGTATTTATACCGTATACCGTTTCCTATAAATGCCATCAACAAACAAGGGGTGGCAAAACAAGCACACGACAATCTTGTCTTACCAAATGGGCCGCCGGATAAAGATATCTTGTTACCCTTACGTGTGCTATCACAGCACTCGCAGTTCACGGCTTCCTTGCAAGTAGTCCCTCCAACATGTTAACAATCGCCATGCTGAAAGAAACGTCTAAGACAACTATTTGTATGGGATTTGTCTTTGCCAACAAGATTGATATGTAGAATATCATGACGCCTCGGCTTGAAATTTAACTTGCCCGTCATCCTTTCTCCCAAATTGAATATTCTTTTAGAAAACACACCATAGATATTTGGATTGATACCGAGCTTGGCAATATTCGAAGTACTTAGACAACCGCGGTAGAGACGAAGGCGGGATACATTACAGCTCAAATTTGTGGGAGGATTTTTGAGGTGAGAACCGCAAAGGAAACCTTGTTTCTTTCATAGAATATGCACAAACGTGACCTCGGACTTGATAAAATAATCTTGTTTTCATTTTCCGTGGATCACTTTCCCATCGCGAAAGCTCTTAAGGGCTTAAAGGAGGGGTAACGTAGTGAATGCTTCTATCTAATTTTGCTACTCGCTCAACAGCAGCGTATCTCCGGTAATTTAGGAGGGCCGAGGTACAGATTAACCATCGCCGTTGTTTGAAGCCACAATGGATGCCTGACTGAACTTAAAAAATCCCTTTCGGCGGCTAGACCTCTCTCGTAGGAAATTCAAAACCAAATCACTGTCGAAAATATCAAAAACCTGCTGCTGTTAAGTTTTGTCTGATAAAACCAAGGCAGGCTGCTGTGCGATTTATTAACGTGTTACTCTAGGTATACACAAATGCTTTAAGGAATTTTCTGGTCAGAAAATTTGCCAGGCCTTTCATTTATACAAACTTTTTGATTTCGTACCATATTCAAGCAAGAACAAGCTATATACATCCCTTTTTCTTTCGTTTGATTCAAAAGCCACTAAAGGATTATGATTGTGTATTGTGTACCCTTTAGCAAAACGTGAGTTATTTTAACGTTCTCTGTGCTTTTACACCTATGATAAATTGTATTGGAAACGCTTAGCAAACAATGTGAGCATGTTTACCTGACGTCGTGACCACACAGAGACTCTATTATACCAGAAGTGGTTTCTATTGTTGTTAGCATGAAGAAACAACCTACCCAGTAAGCTGAATCAGATCATCTGTCCATCTTAGTCTTGGTCTGCCCCTGCTCCTTCTCACTCGCATATTTGGAAAATACACCATTCTGCCTATAGCTATGTTCAAAGTACTTCAAGTTCTGACTTATGATGATCTTGATCAATCTTGCTGTTTCTTTTTTTTTTCATATGCAGAACCTTTTCATTTGTAACTTTGTCCATCCAAGCAGCAATCCCCTTTCTATCAGCAGCATTGATGGTCCAGGTCTTACAGGTAACTGTCTCAATAGTAACGATCGGAGTTTTCACCACCTTCATTTTTGCCCCCTTGCTTATGCTTCTGTCTTTCCAGAGTTTTTTTTTTCATTGCAGACATAGCTGTTTGTGCCTTTCAAATTCTGTTGAACATTCCCATTCAGCACCCGAGTAATTAAATTGATGGATTATTGTGTTAAGATTTTCTTCTGCTTTGTTAGTTACCATCACATTGATGCATCTTTTCATTTACTCACCTCACTTTCTGCAGATCTTCCAATTCATGGGCACTTAATGCTAACACACAAAATACCCGAAGTTACTCAACAAACTTCCTCGAACATGTCCAATGGAGAATCTATTATCGTAATCTGCATGGGCTGATCTCATTATATAGTCAGCATATAAGATGAACAAATATGGAGACAGAATACATCTTTGTCTACCTCCTTCTTCAATATCAAAATATTCATTGTCACCGCAAGATGATCAACGGCTGACTTGTGATGAGCAAAGAGGGAACGTATCAGCTGCACCAAATGTTTTGGGATACTATTCCAACTCATTACTATACGGAGCCAATGAAATAGATCTCAACAGGCTCCAGCGCTTGCAAAATAAAGCTGCGCGTTTGGTGTTCGCATGTGGTCAAGACCAGAGTTCGTCACAACTTTTGATCACTCTTCACTGGTTGCCTCACTTGCTTGTTTATGTGTATAATTTTCTTTATGGCAGGCTCCATTATACCTTACTGGTGATCTAAATTTGTATAATGTGTTGAACAGTAATTCTGATGGTACAAGACGAAGGCTACGTTACACCTCGTACCAAGCGTAGATTTGGAGATAGATCATTGGTACTAGGCTCTGGAACGAGCCTTCCAGTTAATGTTAGGAGAAGCACCTTCACCAGTGTCCCCCCCCCCCCCCCTTTAAGCGGCTTCCTGAAAACATCAATATTGCTGATGCTTACAATTTTGTTAACTTTGGCATAATTTTAGTTTTCCTTATTATGCTGATGGCATCTTGTATATTAATTCGTATTTAATTATTGTCTGTAAAGACCGCTGTGTTCTCTGTAGACTATATTATATATCATCATCATCCTCATCATATTATATTATTAATTATTATTATTGAAAGAGTTTGTATTATTTTTACATTCATTATTTTTTTTTTTTTTTTTTTTTAATGTTTGTATTTTTATTGACTTTGTTCATTTTCTAGCCACACCGTTTGTTTTTTTAAAAATTAAGTTTTGCAAATTTTGTGGAAAATGCTGACAAGTCTTCGTCCGATTCTTGAAATATGACATTTTTTCCCTTCTACTCTACCTCATACTAGATTCTTGCTCACATAACAAACTCGTAAAATAAGTTGATTAGGATACAAATATTTACTGTTCATGAGGATAATGGTGGAATAGATTGCCCTCGACGAGATCTGAATTCCGCAAGCTTACTCTTTAGTGCACCTTGGGGTATTAGGCATGCGGTCTCCCTCGAATAAAATATAATACAGGGATTGGCAACTCTGCGAAGCCACAGTGTGATTCTTATGTACAGTTGTTGTTACCTAGAATACACCAGGAATAATATAAAAATACGTACTTTAAGTATAATATGAATATCTGAACCCATCTCATTTGTTACTTTAATATTATTTTAACATTATTTTTTCTGTTTTAATTCATGTTATTTTGATAATAAAAAAAATCATTATGCAGAAATATGTGTTGGAAATTTTCTTTGAATGTAACTGATAAACTATTTTTCATGAATGAAAATATGTAAATATTATCACATTGACACTTGTTATCAAGTGATGTTAATCTAACAAACAGTATGTATCATTAAATGTAAAGCCAGAGTACACGTTAATATACATTTTATTGGTATTTTCTGAAAATATTGCTCGTTTTTAAAGATTTAAAAATAAGCAAAAGTAATACCTTTCAATTTACAAATCTGAAACAAATTTGCAAAATGTACACTAACTTGCATTTCGTTTTTTGTCAGAATCGAGAATGATGGCCCACGCAATGGTCACGCAAGTTTTGAGCATATACTTCTTTTGATTTCAGAAGACAAAGCGTCAACAGTATTTTAAAAATAGGTAAAGGCATTGGAAATGGCCGAGGATTTAAGCAGTAACTATTTTTAAACAAGCTGAGTAAATATATATAGCACTCCGAGCACGTAGAGGGCATGATTGGCTAGGTTTTCCCCAATGAAACTCTATCTTCCACCACAATAATTTAGCTAAATTGAAAACACTAATGTTTTAATGAATTAAACACACAATGTATTATATGTCCTCGTCGGCAGCGGGTTACATTTTCTGTTAGACTTTATAAGTTGTATTAAGTTAACATTAAGGTGGTCTATATTAAATGAGCTAAGTGGTAAAGAACCCCCAAAGGGTGTCTTTGCGGAATTGACACCACATACTGAGAAAACCTTAGGCAACAACTACCAGTTTGCTATGACGATGGTGTACACAACGAATGCAGTTATTAAGAACAACCGGCATACGCCTCCAAATAACTGTAATGAACGTTGACACAAAACATAGGTCGTGGCAAATGGTTTTCATTTTAAAGTTGTTAAGTGTTCATATCAGCTCTCTCCTTCCCGCTAGTATTAAGGTTATCTTTTTGGGTTATTCGGCAGCATGGCTATGGCCCTGCTGAATTCTGAGCCTGCCCCTGGAACACCCATTGGGGCGGGAAACCATTACCTGAAAAATTGACAATCTTTATTTACAACCGGTAATTGAAAAAAAATAAATATTTGAAGTATGTAAAAATTCAACGTGAACACGTGAAATGAGTTATTAGGAATGGATTACGTTCCAACATTGCTTGTCATGATGTCAACCTATTAAATGATTTCAGGGTAGATATGCTAAGGAGTTGTTCAAAATTGTTTCCGGGAGAAAACGGGAAAACAATTATATTTATTTCAAAGTCCAAAAGTGGATTTAGTGTATTTAGGCTATTGATGGGACCCAAAAGATTTTTTTTTAAAAATTACTTACACAAATATTTAAGTTTTCTGCGTGGTGGGTCATATGATTTTGTGCGAAGGATTATATTTTATTCTGTGGTGAAGGGTTCTCTCGAAATTAGATTAAAAGTATTAATTTTTTTATATCAAATTATTTTTTATCCCATTCGATTGACCTTGTAATCTAAACTCACGATTATTCTTTTTTTAAATCAACAGCTAGATAAAAAATTAAATGGATTAAAATTCAATCTAAATGATTAAAAATTCATAGATTTAATTTGTTTTAATCTATTTTCAGATTTGGCCTCCATAACAATCTGATAGATTATTTTTCTAAGCTATAGAATTTAGAGAGTGTCACGTATTTTTCTGCGGTTATCTTTGTTTTGCTTTAAACCCGATAAAATAATGAACGGTTCCTAAGTTAGTGTTTGCACTCTTGAGGTTTTAATTTGGGTAAAAAACATAAGTAGCTTTTATGGAGATAAGATATGAGCTTTGTAGATGAGGCATTTCAAAATCTGCAATAAATAATGAATGAATTGCTTTGAGATTTGGTACCATTGGTTTTGGTGTAATGACTAACTCTCTAAAAGTAGTTTGTAGCTGACCACTAAGGTATTTTACACAATTAAAATAGGGCATCCGAGATTATTTAGCCCATTGTACATGGAAAAGTAGATTTGTCATCAACCCTTTTGTTATATTATATATTTTCACTAAAAATCATACCCAAAAACAAGTAGGGGCCATAATAAGAGGTAAGACATCCAAGTAATCGTAGGGAACTTTTAATTTTGCTCTAAACTTTATCGACAAATTTGTCTAATAATCTCACAGACTTGTACTCATTGATATTAACCCACAAAGGTCACAAACTGGTCAAACATGGTGGCTGAAATGGGAATCAACTCCGGCGTGTTTGCTCTTGTGTTAAACGCAATCTTCACCCACTGCTGATACCTCTATACAACCATGCAAAAATATCAATTTTGAAAGATCTCGAGGGCGCATTATTTTCAAATGTGCCGTGTCCTCTTCAAAAGCCAAGTTTGGAAGTTTTTTATGGCGTATAATTCCCTTTTAGGGAGAAAATTAGAAACGGTTTTTTGTCACCTTTTTAGAATTCTAAGCTTGCTTTATTGAACGTACTCAAAATCCCAATAGTCCGTGCACTAGTTGCGAACAATAGAGAGTGCCCGTGTTTCGGAGTAGCACCGTCTTTGAGGATCAAACAATACACTCACCTGAAAAAATCTAGACTGTGGTCCAGGTGCAACGCAGGTGTAGATGTGCCATAGTTGATAGAGAAAGATGTCTGCTAATCCAAAGCACGTGCATTCCTATTGCAGCAAAACCCATGGCAAGGAGTTTTGTTCACTTTGATGTGTGGTTCTTACCGCATTTCTTCAACGCGTTGAACAAGCATTATTCCAGAAGCTAGCCCACATTGTATACCCTCTCAGTACAAAAGGTTTGACTGATTAAATATGTTGAACAGACTGACAGGACCCCTGAAACTTGATTCTTAAGTATATAATGGTGCCTTAAGGAGAGGGGCTAAGACACCGTTTGTAC
Organism: Ophioderma brevispina; assembly: GCA_023653785.1. Taxonomy (NCBI): domain Eukaryota; kingdom Metazoa; phylum Echinodermata; class Ophiuroidea; order Amphilepidida; family Ophiodermatidae; genus Ophioderma; species Ophioderma brevispina. Next base: position 23,571 of record JAMKCH010011193.1, on the reverse strand, counting down.
AGGTCAATTTTTAAATTGGATCCAATCATTTGAAAAAGTATAACCATGTTATTTTAAAAAGTTTTCTCCGATTTAGATAACAAATGGTGCAAATGATTGGTTGGATGTTCTTAGAATTAAATAATGATTAGTCCTAAAATACTTAGTTACCGATGTACGGGGCACAAAAGGTCAACGTCCATTGCATTCATGGGGCTTGACCTTTTACCCTACTTTCTTAAGCAAGCATTTGAGACACTCAAAACTCTGCCTTATTTTTGATCTTATGAGTCTCACCAACCATAATTGCACCATTTTTATCCACATCGGAGCAACTTAAAAATTTGAACCCCTGTACAACTGTTTTTAACCCGTTTTAGTTGATTTTGGTGCTATACCTTTCCTGAATCCTGTGGTTAGACAATAACGGGTATACCTTTTCAGCACGATTTGGATCAATTTAGAAATTTGATCCCTGTACAAACTTTGTCTTGACCCCTTCTCCTTAAGGCATATTTGTGGCACTTAAGAATTATGTTTGAGGGGTCCCTGTCGGTCTATCTACATATTTAATCACTCAAACCTTTTGTAGTTGATATGTGTTACAAATGTCAGCTAGCTCCGGGGCTAAATGGGAATGCAGATTTTTGGCAACGCGTTACATAAATCAGCAATGCGTTATGAATTCATTTATCCCACAACGCCTTGTGAGAACCTTACATAATGGAATGAAAATACGGAATATAAAGCTGGAATAAACTATACTCACCTTATTATTTCCTTCTACAAGGTGTTGGGATAACAGAGAAAGCAACATGTTGCAAAATTCTCTAAACCTATTGCTTGTTTTCATAACATGTTGAAGCAATACGTTATGTCCTGACCGGTGTCATCAATTACAACGTCCTATGAGATGCAGTGTCCTACCTATTGTGTTATCCACTGTATAGACCGTATTCAATATGACGTCAGCCACCAGACATGTTGGTGGACAAGATGAATAATTCACAGGAATACAATACCATTTCAGCTGTCAATCGAAACATGTTAGCGATTGCACAGGGATCATTGAAGGTGAATGTATTGCTGTACTAGAATGCGTCTATCTTGTCCACCAACAGGGCTGGCTATTGAATAGGTCTATACTGTACGCATCATTTATTTCGTACGATACCCTATAGTTAGTCTAAAGGGTCACGTTTATTCCGCTAATCGTTTTCTATTGGTAGCTAAGACACTCCCTCGTCAAGTGGGGGAGTCTCAGTTTTGTTACACGGGATTGTCATAATTTTTTGGTGTTATAATATCAAGACAATACTTTTTAAATGTGGTCTTATTGAAGACAAGCTATAGTCTTGTTTATTTCTACAGGGTGACCCAATTAAACTTTACCCAAAATGAAAGTGATATTTTTCCACTTTCTGTAATTTGATATCTGTGGATTTTTTTTTATCATAAAGAATGGGTAATAGAGCATCTTACCTGATTTTTGTTTTCATTTTGATTGAGTGGTTATCAAGATATGGTCCACTGAACAATAAGTTAGCAAACCAGACTTGTCCACGGAACATCATTGTTCTTAGGCATGGTTGAACACAAATGCAACATCAAAAGTAATTTACCTTAACGGTCTTACCTTTAGTTTTTATCTTCCACATGTCCTCCTTGATTTGCGATGCACTTGTTAACCCTAGAGTGCATGTGTTGAACAGCTCTTGATGTTACACGCGTTCTCCTAATTGCGGTAAATGCATCGTTTATTCGTCGTCGTAGTTCTGGTAATGTGTGTGGGAGACGCTCATTGTAAACTCTAGCTTTTACATCACACCATAGCCAAAAATCTAGCGGAGTTAGATCCGGTGACCGAGGGGCCATTCCACCGCATGCCCTAATCCAATGATCCGATTTGGAAAAAGTTCCTGAAAGCGGTTTCTAACCATTACAGACCTGTGTACTGGTGCACCGTCTTGAAAAAACCAGGCACGACGAATTGCTCCTTTTCTTTGCTGCTGAAAAATGCGCCACAACTCTGGTTCCAAATGTTGATTAATGATATTGAAATAACCGGCAGCATTCAATTCAAGTTTCCAACAATACAAATGGGCCCAATTAGGTTATTGTGACCTGCGATCATTAGGTCTGTCGTAGACAAAATCATTGGGAGGGTTCCCTGTTGGTGCATACTCTCTCACATTTTGAGCGTTTACTGAGTCAGTCATTGTAAAATTGGCCTCATCAACAACAAGTTCTCTTAAGAAGCGCCGTGGTCTGTTGATTAGCCAATTGCAAACACCAGCCTACGTTGAGGATCACCTGCATCCAAATTATGGCGTCTCACAATTTTGTATGGATGCCAATTGATATCATCACTAACGATGCGCTGAAATGACGATCTGGAGACATTTGCGACACGGTTTCTCCTTATGCTTGCGTGTGGGTTGTTGCGAAGCTCCTGTCTTACAGCTTGAATGTTCACTGGTGTTCTGACGCTTCTAGGCCGTCCGCTTCGTCCTTTGTTGACATTTTCCAAAGTTCCCTCTACTTCAAACAGTTTTCTCATGTTACGGATAGCAGGCTCACTCCAGGGAACCTGTTTGGCCATTGCCGTTGCACAGATACATAGCTACCAGTTTGGAAGTAAATCTTAACCGCGAAGGCTCGTTATTGTGGCGTAAATTGAGGTCCCATTACTATGAGAATGTTTAAAGTTCTCATTCAAGAAAGATATCTGGCTTTAACCACAACTGCATGTTATGATTTCAGATCTGAAAAGCCCGGTTGCCAAAACAATTTATGTGTACGTATCATTCCATCATGAAATACCCATCGACAAGTCTGTTTTGCTGACTCATTGTTCGGTGGACCATATCTTGAAAACTACTCAACCAAAATTAATAATTTTTTCAGGCAAGATGCTCAATTACCCATTCTTTATGACAAAATAAAATCCACAGATATCAAATTACAAAAAGTGGAAAATATCACTTTCATTTTGGGTAAAGTTTTTATTGAGTCACCTTGTATTTTTACATAGCATGATGGGTAAGTCATAAAAGATTTCAAGAGAAGTCGTGAATGCCATGTAGAGGAGGTATAATAGATGGGGCAGGCGGGAAAAAGTTTTGGACCTGTGCATGGAATGCATGGAATAGGGCACAAGTGTGAGATTTTGACCACCACTCATGCTCCTGGAGCATAGGTTGTGGCAACCGTTCCAGAGCGGAGCTATTCATTATATTGAGTGCTAACCACAATAGCAGTAGCGATTTATTCCGTAAATGTTATCAAGTATTAGAATTGCAAATCTGGCACACCAATCCTCGCTGGGCTTGTAGTTAGGTAGCTGACCTCATGATACAGTGGTCTCGGGTTCGAATCTCGCTACAGCTTCTTTGAAACTGTTCAAATATATAAAATGTTCATTATTTTTTCAGGTTAGAGGGAATAATTCTAAGTCCAAGAAAGATCAGAAAAATGAATAGCTGCCCTTTGAGGTTAGTGAGGGAGACCTGCTCCTGGAGTATGGGTGGTGTTCAAAAACTACCGCGTGCGGAATAGGGCCGTGACTTGCGCCAGCGTTTAATTCGATTACAAATTGATTTTGTAGGGTGAAAAGAACGGCCAATTTGAAATGAAAGAGTAGACCTATCATACCAACTGCACAACATAAAGAAAAAACAGACAGGCCACTAATTACCTGTTCAAATCTTGGATGGACATGTCTGACGCCATTCAATGCCATTCAATTCTACCTGTCGGTCACACAGCTTACACTAATATGGTATGCATTGCGTTTTTAGTTTTGTCTCGAATTTTGCTTGGCACCATATACTCTTTGGTCATAGAACAGACATATTGCTTGACTTGGACTATGTATTATTCGAAATAAAACTCTGTCCCTGTCCCTCCATTAATCTTAATCCCCCAGACAGAATAAAGGTTAACCTACTATCAGCGCAAATCTACTATAATAATTATGGTAAGGTTTTCTGTAATGAAATATATAATTAAATATCATCAGGCTCTATATTCCATAACAGCATTTTAAATGATTACTTGAGATTTTCAAGATGATTAGTATTATTATTTATTCCTGTTCTTTGACAAACCTATATATGATTATTATTCCTGTTCCTTGAAAAAAAATATATATGATTATTTATTCTTGTTCTTTGACAAAAACTGTATGTTTTTGTGATGATAAAATAATAATGTTGTGCTTGAAGATGATTAATAAAGGACAACGAATATTGTAATATAATCCAATGACCTTTTAGAAATCTCTGTAATCATACTAATTAAAATAACCTTGACAGAAATGAATTTACGCGATTAATAAAAATCTATGTTTATTGTCCATATCTGGCTAACAAATACCGAACAACAGAACCATAGAGGTTTCAAGGAAAATAGTCATTTCCTGTCCTTAGACACATTAATGGAACTATCGTAAACATATCGTTTTCTTTATACAAGTCCCTGGAGAGGTTCCACTCCCTAATACATCCAAATCTACCTTGATGTGGAAACAGACCGTCTCATGGGGGTTGGTACATTTTTGTGACCCCACTTTGCCTGATCCAACTCAGAATTCAAGCAGCCCTTAACGGAATAAAGGCATGTTGATACGGTAGCTTTATGTCGTAAGGCTGCGTAATTTTTAGTCGGTCATAGACAAAGTGGGGTCACAAATGTACCAAACGTCTCATGGACTCTATGAAACTAGCTCTTCCGGCAAGTCAACTTCTAAGTGCCTCTAACCCAAGAGTGTGGCTGGAGATGCAGCCTTGCTCAGTTGCAGCTCCAGCATTGGAGGAATTTGTTGCCGATGAAAATAAGAAGATCCGGAATGCTGCCAATAAAGTTTCATTTAAGTCATGCTAAAGGTCATTTGTTTCCTTACTTTCTTGGTTTTTTCTGTATTTTTATTTATGTTTGCTTTTCCTTGTCCTTGCTGATACCTGCGCTTTGCATCCTTGAAATATTTTTGCAAATGATTGCTTTAAATGTTGTTATTAATAGTAGTAGTTGTAAAAGCCGATAAAATAGGGACAGATTATTTTCTCTCCCAATGTATAAGCAACTGATGTTATCCACCTGCACACACGCAATATACTAACTTGCCGAATATGCAGCAAGGTTTGTAAGTAATGGGTCATAGGGCTATCATGACCGTAGCTAAAGGGTCTTTTATCATGTAAAGAAGAAAGGAGAAAAACAATCAGCATGAATCCAATATTAATTCTCTGGAGGATTAGTATTTCCAAAATGCTGCCAACAAACATTTGTACTGAAAAGGAAGAATTGAACGTTTTTTCAATGTTTTAGCACTTATAGTCAATCCAGAATTAAAAACTCTATTGTTTGCGTCTTAGGTCAAGGATTTGTTCACTATGATTGTGGCCCTGAGGCTGCGCAAATAACTTGACTCTAATTAACATGACCTAAACTAGAAAAATTCCTCTTTTCTACTCTTTTACGGATAAACCTCAATCTTATGATGTAAACACTCTAAAACGTCTAATGTCAAGCAAAACACTCACGTCATTTACACTTAAAAGTACACACTCTAGTAAGTACATACATACACCCATGCATGCACACAGGATGCATACATACATCACACACATACATATAGCGCGTATACTACATATATAATGCATACATACACACATAAGTTTTTTCTGCTCATTAACAATATGGGCCATCAATGGCCATCACTAATTGGTACTGCGCACGATAACTCATCTTTCTATTCTCTCGAATGACCAGTCTGATTTTGTTACATCGATTTCAATGTGATTAATTCCCTTAAGGTTCATCGCAATAGATATTATTGGCTAGGAAACGCACTTCCAGAATGCTCAGACTAGTGTCGATTGCCCATTTACCCAAATCGTGAGCCGTTTTTTTTCTTTTTTCATGTATGTTTTGCAAGGTCTGGGACTATCTTGTACACTCTAGTGCAGTTTTTGTGTGGTCAGAGAACTGGGGAAATTTGAAAAACCTGCCACGATTTGTTTAGGCTCGATTGTTTTTTTATTATCGGAAGGTTGACATGGACACATGAGTGGTTTGGAAACGGTAGCCGATGAGTTGGCCGCGCGCACAAACGAGTGCCAAGCCAATGAACATGTTAAATCGGCGACTTACAACAAATATTAGTAGCGTGGCAACAACAACTCGGCGACGCAATTAATCGGTGACATTCTTGAACAGCAACGTGTCACAACCTTGTGCCGTCGTTCAAGGGGTCGGCGACTGATCGGGGGACTAGAACACGAAATGGTGTCGCCTATTAAACTGCTTGTCTTGTTATTTCACGATAGCTGTTCGCCTATGCGATTCAGCATCTCTTGTGTTGTTGAAGGCGGGGAAACTCGCAGAATAATCATCCTTTTCAGGATAAAAATTGTAAATTTTGCAAGTTTGACAAGACTGTAGCCGATTTTGAAAAAAATGTGTCTTGTGATTTGGGGAAGAGGGTGTTGGTCGCCGAGTTGTCTTCTATGTGAGTGTACCTTTAGTATATATAGAGATTGCATTTCTATACCAAGCATTTTGGAAAGTTCATGAAGAAAACACCGCACGCGGTAACCTTTTCGACGTATCAACTCCCCTATTTAAACAGCAGTAACTTTGAAAGCGTTCAAATGTGTAATCGATCAATAATATGTAGGCAATTCACTTCAATGTTTCCATTCTATTTCTAATCAAACTTAATGCGATCATTATCTTTTACTCTACAGTGGATTTAGCATTAGCGAGTAACATTAGCTTTTCGCCAGCAACACTATGTGGTAATCACTTTGATGTTTTTCGTCTTCCTTTTTCCCATCCCATCGACAGTAACCAAATCAAGCCGAAATGAAGCGCCTAATATCTCGAACGTCAGTATGGTTCCGTTGACTATATCAATTCTAATGAAGCGTAATTGCAATAATTTGGTCGTTGCAAATCAACGACTAACCTTGCTGCAAACCAGCGCGCTTATTGAACGTTGCTGATAAATCAATAATCAAAATCAGTTTTAAAAAAAAAAAAAAAAAAAAAAAAAAAAAAATCTCTATTTTTATGAAAATAGTTTTCGGTCCAATCGCTAAATGGTACAGTGAAATGACACATGGAGATGACATGGCCTGTCACCTACCAGTGGTTTTCCTTAATTAGAGGGTAACTGTTTCAATTCCACACCATTCGTACCATACACACCGGAATATTATTTCAATACGACATAAGTATATTTTCTAGTAGTAATACATTTAAGATGGTAAATCATTCCAATTACAAACCATAAAGTCGGGTTGATAACTCATTGCCCATGATTAATTGCCCACTCACTAATCGTTCTTCAATAAACCCTTTCATCATCATTTTAGTTTTTGTTCTTTCTCAAATATAAATGGAAAGTTTGAAACATTGTACTTGCATAAGACAGGGAGCATGGCTGGTGCAGTTTTCAGTGATTTGCCTGTAGAAAGTTATTAATCATCCCGGTTAATCATGCTCAAGTCCTTAGCATTCAGCACCGAGGTTCATTTTAAATCTTTATATGAGACGTCCTACATTCAGCCAAGGTTGAAATGGTAAGACCATATAGTTCTTCTGCGGTGTTACAAACCAACAGCCGGGTATGTTTCCACAACCTTAGCGAGTATACCTACATACCTGATCACAAAAATAGCTTTGTTGTTACACACTGCTTTAAATTAACAACATTTGGGAGACTCTTTGGGAGTAAAATAACAGCACAGAACGCTGCGTAACTAGAATTTATGTTTCTGTGGAATGGCATTAACTCATCCAATTTCCCCGCATTCAATAATGTATTCATTACTAGCAGTACCGCTACTCTCCTCGCTGGTCGCACTGGCGACGAAGTTTTTTGCTTGTTAATTCTTTTTTCTTAGCTATCCTCTATTCCAGTCTCTTCCGGATTCAGGCACAAATTCGGAGGAAATCATTTGATATTCCTAGCTTTAAAATAACATGTGCGATTAATTTGACATGTTACAGCAAAACAGATGACGATAATAGAGACAAAACAAACGCTACTAATACCTACCCCCGGTTCTCCCTCTCTACTCCTGATCATGTTATTGGTATTGCGATATGCTGATGTTACCTGGACTGCTACTACTTCTATACTGCTACTACTATCCTACTACTACTACACTTAGATTACAACTTATTAACTTCTCTAAACTTTACCCACCGCTACTTTGTAAAACAACATTACAGCAATTTTACATAAGAACATGTAAGTGAAAAATCGCAATATCTCGACCAATTGAGTTGATTAAGCTTTTGAAATTATACCAGATAAAAGTAAAGGCATTTTCAACAAATATTTCTAACCATTTTTCTGCAGTTTATATATCGTCACCACTGTTGATTTTTTTTTCGGTTAACAGAGTCCATACATGTTTGAAAAAACGCTAGCGATTATCACAACGTATTACAATATAGTAAGAATTTTATTCCCTTCCGCCGCTATGAAGAGCAGTCTAATATCTGCCGAATCGGAAAAATTGTGTCGACATTGTGGTTTTCAATTCTTGAAAATTCACCAGATGATTTTTTAAAATTATCTGGTATATAAAATTATCTGGTAATTAAAATTACACAGTGGTCTTCAAGATTCTAAACATTTTTCTTCAGACTGTTAGATCGCACACTAAATAGTAAATTAAGTTTCAAATTTCACACATGAAGTGGTGACAAATGTTTGTTATCTGAAGAAAGCATCTATTTTTAAATCATTTAACACCCTTAGGGCCAAAGAAAGTTTGGTGAGGAAGTTATAAGTTATAAAGTGTGCCCATTTTGGTCGACGAATATATTTTAACAAAATAAATTTGCACGACAAATTTTCAACACGGAAAGACGGGATCATCATGGGACTTTTTAAATGGGAGAAATGTCGTAACATCATAGTAGAAATGCGGAATAAAAAAAATTTTTAAGTAACAGGCACGACGGGGGAATGGCGAAAACACTGATAAAAAATTTAAATCATCCATTTTCCCGGCGTAAATAATACTGGTCCCTTATGTTATACTTTACTATATGCAGAGTACGATTATGTTCCCGGATGGAAAACACCTTATAAAAAACTGACTGCCCCAACCAGTTTTAGTCTAATTCCTTTTGTTAGTAGTTGCGACAATACCACTAACATTAATAAATTTCACAATATTAAAATGATTGCGCACGTCTTAAGGAAATCACCGTTAATTCTTTATCTTCTTTTCATTGAAGGAATGCACCATCGTTTCATCATTTGAATGATGCGTGGAGTAATTACCCAAAATAGGTGAAATGCCTGGGGAATTAGTCAAAACAATCGAAGACCTAAACCGCGCACTTGACAAACCGCAACAGACCAGTCAAGCCAGGAATTGAACCTTGCATTACAACATTTGATGGCATTTTTTGTGGCCAATATTAAGCAACCAGAGCCGCTCAAATATTCGGGTCAAATATGCCGTCCAAGGCAAAATTGAGTTGCAGATTGCTTATATTTTTCATCTCATGACCAATTATTTTTACAAATGGCCGCATTCCTTTTAACTTTACTACTGTAAGACTCTTCTTGTCCATGTCTTGGGACAAAGTGATGCACTCAGGTGATGAATGGCAGATTACAGGAATGGTAAACGATGAGATTGAATGAATTGATGAATGTGTATAGAGTGTATACTATACACAAAAAAAAATCGAAAGTTAATCTGAGTGGTGCCCTTCACTTATACGAGGCAATACACAATCACAAATCTGAACTTCTTACGTCTCCCTTGAGCGAAGTTTATTTGTCAACTTCAAGGACACACACAAACAAAACACACACATTAGAGGCCAGGTCTTTTTTTCCATAGAATGGCAGGCTTAGTTTATGTTATGGTTACCGAACTCAAGTCACCTCAATTGGTTATAGTATATTTTAATATTCGGTACGTCCATAAGCCATGTTGCAACAAAGACACACGGTCCCAAACTCCAAAGTTTGAAACTCCAGAGGTGAAAATTAAATCCAATTTATTTTACTTTACTCCAAATTACGGTCCCACACGAATGTGTCGAAACTCTGGAATCATATCCCCTGACCATTCTCCTCCACTTCGCATTTCGGAGTGTAGCCCGGAAGTCCCCATAAAACCGGAAGCCGTGGCACTTCGCCGCGTGATAATTCAAACACAGGAATTTGTCAAAAAGATGACCTTACGAGGTCACCTCCGCTCACAATCCCCCGAGCTGTCCCACGGCACGACACTCCAAACACTCCGGAGTGTTCTGGATTTTTGAGTTTCAGGGTGCACCCCTAGTTTTTTGAGGGATAAAACCCCGCTAGACCCTTGATAAAACTCCCGGAGTTTTAAACCTCCGAATGCGTCCACACGGCCACAAACTCCGATCGACACTCCAGAGTTTGAACTCCGGAGTTTCAGCCTCCGTGTGGACACACTATATAGTGACCGTACTCAACAGCTGAAATAGTGTCCCTTTGGTTTGAATAGCAACATAGACTTTGTGGCAAATGATCCCGTCCTATATACTATTCTCGTGTTGATTATCTATTGTTTTTCAGCGTGCACTTATTTTTCACGAATGCCACCTGGGCTCTGTCCAGATAATTCCCTGTCATCAGATAAATGCAACGGGCCCCTCAGATAATGCACGGTCATCAAATACATGCAGCACGGTCCTCAGATAATGAACGCGGGTCACCACAAGTCCAACTCCTATAGCTACTAGAAAATAAATACCGTAAATCATTTGATATCGACTTACTGCTCGATATCGTAACAATGCCTGCATCGTAATATACCCTCTACGGACTTAGTATCTACAATCTATGGTGTCAGTCCTAACTTAAATATTGTGTTGAAAAAATATGGGTTTCTCGTTTTAAAGTATTAGTTGAATTCACATGCGCATCCATTCCAAATATGTGATTTGTGTACTGTTTCGTTCCGAAACGCGTAGAATCTTAATTAACGAAACGCTTTTTGTACCTCAAGGACGATACGTTTTGAACATTAAATATTGATCTCAAATATAAGAGCCCTTATGTTATATTTGTCAATTAGAAAGCCTTGTCAGAAAGTTTAGTCTGCTCTACTGGACTCCCTAACCTCTGTACGTGACTTTTCAGCGCGAGATTTTGATTGCTGCACCAGTAACCGCACGCGCTGGCTTAAGCGACGCGTTTTTTAACTCGCGCACAAAGATTGCATACCCTGACGCGTGCGTACAAGCTACGTCATGGTATGAACATCACTGCACTGAGGTATAGAAATGGACTATCATCTGTTGGCTATATAATAGTAGGCCTAATGGAGTAAGTGTATACTTCAGAAACCCAAATTCACAATAAAATCGTTTTTTCAAATGCAGAACCATCATTTTTGTACATACATGTCTGCGCTGGTCTTTAATATCTAATACGTGGGCATTGGAATTGGTAGAAGAAAATTCAGAGGGCATTTATATGCAAATCGTCACTGATGGGTTTGTTTTTGGAAAAAGAAGGGCAGTTGCGAAAATTCCTATCTTTCTTTTCAATTTCTTTCTTGACGCGTTCAAATTCACTAATGGGTTTTGTTTGAAACTGCCAGGGAGGTGCGAGCAAGATTAGCCACTCTAAGTGTCTTAGAGAGTCCTGGTTTTTCTCGCACTTCCATATCATTTTTCAAAACAAACTAATCAACAATGAATTGCGTCAAGGTCTTTTGGCACATTTTAAGAGTATAACTTTGGATCATGTTGGAGTATAGAAGTGTTTTTTTAATTTATTTTAAAAACTACACATAACCTCAAAATTTAGATAAACTACGTTAATTATTAATGTTAATTTAATGATTGGATACTATGTTTATCCTCAAAGTATATGACGGATAAGGACCACGCCTCAGTGCATTCGACAGAATAATTGCACTTGACCGTATGGTTCAGTGCGGCAAGCACTCGAGCCTCCGTCTTCTCGTGTCTGCCTGCACTGACCAGCCGGCGCGTGCGATTATCCTGTCGAATGCACTAGGCTAGGTCCTTATCCTTATCATAAGATGGAAATGATTGACAATCAGACGTCTTAAGACACTTAAACTAGGACTTTAATGGATGACTTATTTACTTGCCTGCGGTTATATTAATATACAGTGTTGCATTCTATTAGTTAAAGCGAATATGTACCAATGTGGTGATGGCGAAAGTATAATTGCATTACATTGCAATTAGGGCAAACTTTTAAATGTGTATCAAAGCAAAAAAGCCAACAATCGCTCTCAAACTAATACCTTATTTAAACGTATTGCAGTTTTCATTCAATCTCTCACGCGCATGATAAGCAGGCCAAAAAACAATTCATCACACAAGATACTTGCCCAATTAATAATTTCCTGGCTTTTAATGCAAAATTATTTATTATTACAACTTAATGAAATGGATGTCCAGCTCAGAGCCCTATTATATAATTTTAAATTATATATAAGTAGTATAAGCGTGTAGGAATTTCAATGCAGTGGATATTCGTTGTGATATAACAGTGTATATTCATTTATTACATTGAGATTCAAAATGAATTTTGTTTGTTAGTGTATACAAGGAACCGTTTTTAGATGATAATCTCGAGATGAGCAATTTTTCCGTAGTGACCCGAATCTCTTGGATTACTTTAGATGTCATCTAAGAGCACCTTAGATGTTTTTTTTAATTCTCAAGAAGTAATGTAAATTTTATTTTGATGCCCGTCAGGCTTCATTTGTTCAAGTATTTCTGAACTGTATGTTTCCTTTTTTTAATTTTTTATATGATTATAAAAATAAATTTCGCATTTAATAGAGCGCTCCATTCAGAACCAGCGGGTGTATGTGCCCATCCCACAATGCACCACCTTGGCGACATTTATCTCAATACGGTCGTGGGTCATTCCATAAAAAAATCATATTCCTTAACCACATAAAAAAGACCCTGCCTTTTTAGTAGAATTAATAACTCAACCCATCGCAGTTCCAATCTCTCTGTGCATATAGGCATATCGGGGCCAGTTGGTGTTCCCGTGGGCTTTGAATGTTTTAATTTTCCGTTTAATAGCTTACTCGAAAAAAAAACCTGATGGACATCATAAAAATGCATTTAAAATTAATTTTATTATTAAAAAACTGGTGGATGCGCAAATTTCTTGCTTACGCACAAAATGACAATTTTACTTTTGCCCGATAGACATTGTTTTACCATGAAAGCGTCCATTTTATGAATTTTCCATGCAAGAAAAAAAGTTGCCTTTTGTCTGCAATTCAATTTCACACAGAAATGAAAAAGGTACTCATTTGCTTCTGGTCATAAAACAAACATTTATTACTCCATTTCAAAAGCTTATCAACTCAGCAAGGAAGCAAGCTGTTCAATGTTCAATAATGGGTAGGTCCACCGTCCTTATCAATGACTTCAAGACACCTCTTGCGCATACTGTTGACCAAATGCGTATACGCTGCTGATTTAAGTTGGCCCAACTTAATGGGCAGTCAATTTTATGAAATTTCTTTTCAATGTGATTATGTAACAACACACGGACAGAGCAACAGCGGTAGTATTCACCTGCTCAAGAAATTGTGACTGAAATGTTTAACCGTACACACTTGGAAATCAAACTTCTACCTTTCAGGAAAAATAGTGCAACTTTTTCCCTTGCATGAAATTTCATAAAATGGACGATTTCATGGTAAAAACGATGTCTATCGGGCAAAAGTAAATTGTCATTTTGTGCGTAAGAAATTTGCGCATCCATCAGTTTTTGAATAATAAAAATAAATTAAATACTTGTTGAGTTACGTCAAAAAGTATCAGACGGGGACTTTCTTTTTTTGCTAAGTGTATCAAGACAATACTTTTCAAAAGTGGTGGTAGTTGAAAACCAACTACAGTGTTGGTTTTTTTCAATTTTTACATAGCATGATCAAATTTGGGGTAAGTTGAGGAAGATTTTCAAGAGAAAAGAAAATAAGCCGTTAATGCCATAGAGGAGGTAATATGGTAAAAAGGTTTTCTTTAATGAATTATATCATTAAATATCATCAGGTTCTATACTTCATAACACCATTTTAAATGATTAAGATTTTCAAGATGATTAATATTATGATTTATTCATGTTCTTTGACAAACCTATATATGATTATTATTCTGTCTCGCTTGAAAAAACACACTATATATGATTGTCTATTCCTGTTCTTTGACCAAACTGTATTTTTTTGTATGATGATAAAATAATAATCGTGCTTGAAGATGAATTTAACAAAGGACACGAATATGTAATATAATAAATAATTTTTTAATATAAACAAAACAGAACAATCATGATAATTAAAAGAAACCTTGAGAGAAATGATTTACGCGATTAATAAAAATCTATGTGCTTGTCCAGATCTGTCAACACATACCGAACAACAGAACCTCAGAATCACATTCAAGAAATGTAAGATCAATTTTCTTTCATAAATAAGACAATTATCCATGACTTTGTAAAAGAGGAACATTAATGAATTATAGTAACATATTGTTGTTTGATACAATCACTGGAAAGGAATCCCCTCCCAATACACACATTTAATGTGGAAACACCGTCTCATGGGGTTTGGAACATAATTGTTACCCCTCTTGACTGGACCTGACTCTAAGAATCCAGCAGCCTTACAGACAACAAGTGCATGTTGATACGTACTGTTATTCCGTAAGGCTGCTGAATCCTGAGTCGTGTCATCAAAGGGGGCAAAATGTACAACCCGTCTCATACTCTATGAACTACTCTTCCGCAAGTCAACGTCTAACGTGCCTCTAACCCAGAGTGTTCGGAGATTGCAGCTCACATGGGGAGGATTGTTGCCAATGAATAAAAGATCCGGATCCTGGCAATTAAGTTCATTCAGTCCATGTTTAAGGTCATTTGTTTTCCTTACTAATTTGTTTGATTTTCTGTGTTTGTATTTATTGTTTCATTTTCTTGCTGATACCTGCTCGCATTTGCATCCTTTCAAATATTTTGGTAATGTTTGTTTTGAAAATGTTCTGTTATAATAGTAGTAAGTTGTAAAGCCATAAATAGGTCATGTTTATTTTCTCTCAAACGTACAAGCAACCGATATTACCCAGTGCCACCCAAAATACTAACTTGTCGAATGCGCATCAAGGTTGTAAGTAAATGGTCCAAGTTCTAATATGATCGTAAGTCTAAAATGGTCTTTTATCATGCAATCAGCATCGAATCCATATAAAAAAAAAAAAAAAAAAAAAAAAAAAAAAAAAAAAAAAAAAAAAAAAAAAAAAAAATAATTCTCGGATGTACTAGTATTTCAAAATGCGGCCACTAAACCGTTAATACTGTAGAATGCTGAATTGAACTGTTCAATGTTACACTTAGAGTCAGATCAGAATTAAAAACTACGATGTGTTTCTTCTTAGTCAGGATGTGTTCACTTTGATTGGCCCGAGGCCTGCGCAATCCTCTCTAATTACATGACCTAAATTAGAGAAAACCCATAATTTTTCTACTCTTTTACTGGAATAAAACCTAAATATTTGATGCAAAACACTTCATGTCCACATAAAAAGACTGCTAATGTTCAGAAAAACACTCAACTTTCATTTTACACTTAAAAAGTGCACACTCCATTTATCTCTATTAAGTGCATACATACACATGCTGCATACCTACACATACATACATACATACGCGTATACATCTATACATACCCCCCAATCTATAACCTAACATACTACATACACTTATACACACCCACAAAAGTTTCTGCTTCATTAACAAATATGGCCACTGACTAATTGCTACTGGCACGAGAACTCATCTTCTTTCTCTTGGAATGAACTTGATAAACGTTAATACCTTCTTATTTTGTATTTCGATTTAAATGTAATTAATTTCTCTCTTAACCCTAACGCCATTGAATATCACAAAATCTCACAAAATGTACAGCTGGTGTGCTATTTGTAGGATTTTGTTAGATTTTGTAAGTTATAAATCATACTTTCTGAGATGATTGTTCAAGTCAAAATTGAAATTCCTTTCTTTTGGTCAAACAAAACTTTCGAGAAAAAGCTATTTAAAAGTTTGTATTTTATATACCAATACACAATAAAGGCTATTTTAACGATCAATGGCTATCATACCGGAATGCCCACGTGTTCTAAATTCACACCAGATGATAATCGGGTCGTGTAAAATAGAATTGGGTAACAAAAGTTTTTGGTGTTTTTAGACCCAAATTCCGATTTTAGCTGGCCTATAAAGATGAGTTCGACGAGTAAAAAAACTAAATGAATTTGTTTTTTTCATATAAAATTTTGACACCAATGTTTTTCCAATACAAAATGTCACGGTGAATCTGAAAATCATGGGTGTCATTTTTTTTAAATGTGTCCTTGGGTGTTTTATAAGGGGCAAAGTTTGTACATGGGTAAAGTGTTTAAATTGTTTTCAAGTATATACCAATATATTCGGTTGCTCATGTTGGTTAGTTTAGTTAAACCAAAGTTTTAAATCAGGGTTTGTCTCTGCTAAACGAGGGTGGCCGGATACACCTCACACTCAGCAATACTGCTGTGTGACGATTTAAAAAGGTATAATTTGCCATATGTACGATCTATTATTTTAGCACAATAGGCTCAAGAAAGATCAAGTTCATGTCAGTATTTACAGAAGGGTCCGATTGTTTGTGTTAATACCGGTTTTTGTATATTGTTCATTTTGTCATACTAAATAAGAAAATGTATATAGAGTATGTTTTTTCACCAAGACTTTTACATATATAGTTTAGTGATCTCCCATAGACACTATGGACCACGGCCATATTTACCATTCTTAATCACCATTAAAACGTCATAGACAATACAACCCGTATATTTTCGGCTTCCGCACAGTAAGACTAACAATTTGGCACCATTTTCAAAACAAACTGATGATTCTGAAATTTTACCCCCAATGTGACTTTGAACCTATTTTGCCTTATAACTCTTGAACTATGCCCCTAGATAGGGCAAACTACATACCTTTCATACCTTTCTGAAATCATTGAAAGGTACTGGTCATGATGGTATACTTAAAAAACATTTGACCCTTTTAATATTTTGACCCCTGTATAAGCCTTTCCCCCAGAATACATCCAAGAACATACTTTTAAAAGTGACACCCATGATTTTTTTAATCTTCATGCAATTTGGATTTAGAAAACCTTGGTTGCAAGATTGTATATGTAATTCTCACAAAAATACAGTTCCACATGTACCATCAGTCGCATAGCCGATTATTTACTAGAAAGACTAGTGCCGATTGGCCATTTTACAAAATGGCGGTTTGGAAGCGGTAGCTGATAAGTTGGCGCGCATCATAAGTGTTGTGTGAAGTTGGAAAGCAGTCGGCAACGAGTGCAAGCCAACTGGACATGTTAAATAGGCTACTATAAAAATTAGTAGCATGGCGAGGTCACTTCTTGGCGTCAACAACTCGGCGACCAATTAAATCGGCGAAGCAATCTTGACAGCAACATGACACAACTTGTGCCGTCGTGTCAAGGTCCCCCGGGGACTGATCTGGACTTAGAACACGTGGCGTTGCCGATTAAACATGCTTGATCTTGTTAATTTCAGGATGCTGTCGCCTACTACTAGGCGATTTAGCATTTTCTTGCCTTGTTGAAGGCGGGAAAAGTCGCAGACTAATCATCCCTGGTCGGGAAGTTTGAACAAGACTGTAGCAGATTTTGAACAAATGTTGTGTTGTGTATTTGGAAAATATTTGGTCTTCTATGTGATTGTACCTTTAGTATAGAATATAGATTGGATTTCTATACAAGGTTAAAGGGGACGGGACCCTGTGTACACAGGAACGGAGTGCCCATCTCTCTTTCGAAGCGATTGGGCCACACATGTGCCCTCTAGTAGGGCACGTGTGGTCCAGTGGATTGAGCGCTCGTCCCTCAATCCAAATGTTATGGGTTCGAGTCCCACTGCGGCCAACGTGTTTTGCCCTTGAGTACGTGCACTTTACCATTAATTACTCCTCTCCACCCAGGTGCATAAATGGGTACCGACATTATTCCTGCTGAGAAATACCAGACTCGCTGGGCGGGAGGAGTAGCGAACCCCCCACAGCAAAACATAATACGGGAGGATTTGGGCCCAAACGCTAAGGAAGAGAGATGGGCCTCCGCGCACGAGCTTGTGCCTCGGCACGAGACCTTTACTTAACTCTATACAATCAGTTTGGAAAGTTCATGAAGAAGCACAATACGTACCTTTTCGAATATTCCGAAAATTCCTTCTGTAAACAACATCCCCTATTTAAACAGCAGTAAACTTTGAAAGAGTTCAAATGTGTAGTAATCGAGCAATAATATGTAGCCGATTCACTTCAATGTTGCCATTCCATGTCCAATCAAACTTAATGCTATCATTATATTTTAACTCTACAGTGAATTTGCATTAGCGAGTAAACGTACAATATCTTTTAGCCGTCAACAATCTTTGGTAATCACATTGATACTGTCCATCGACGTACTAAATCAAGCTGAAATGAAGCGCCTAAATCTGGAACGTCAGTAGGGTTCACTTTTGAACATATCAATTCTAATGAACGTAATTGCAAGAATTTGTCGGTGGCAAATCCTGAGTCGAACCTTTCTCAAAAACCCAGCGCGCTTATTTGACCGTTGCTGATAATAAATAATCAAAAGGCACTCAACCTTGAAATAATTAATTTAAATCGATGCGCCTTTTCTATGAAAATACTTGTCTGTCAAAATCGCTCAAAATGTCAGTCAAATGAAAATGAAGATGAAATGGTTTGGCCAACATGGAATGAACACGCCTGTCACCGACCAGTGTTTGTACTTGAGTAGTAATATACTTAATGAGAGGTAACTGACTATTTACTTTGAGCAATGCTTCCACATACATATGATATGAACAATCAATTCTCTGAAAGAGTAACCGTAGTTCAAATTCAACATCAACATCATTCTTAACAATATACCCGGAATATTATTTCAATACGTACATAAGTATATTTTCTAGGAAAAAGACATTTAAGTGCGAATAGTTCATGTCAAAAACTATAAAGTCGGGTTGATAATTCATTGCACATGATTAATGCACACGCACATTCGTATCTGCAATTAATTAGATTGTTCTCACAATATAAAAAGTTTAAACATTTACTTGTATAAGAACGGGAGACGTACACACTTCTTCCAATACAATTTACAAATGAGAGCGCCGCCATACTCTCATTACTGAATGGTGACGCGCATATGTGTGGATACAGCTTGGGAGATCTTGGAAATCGGCAACGGGTTATACATGACGTTCGAGAGACTTTTTAAACCTCAGGTGGTCAAAATTATATACGCAATGAATGGAAAATCCGGATGGTCTGAGCTATCGGAAGCTGAAACAGAATTAAATGAGACTTTCTGTGGTTGAATGTAGGGGTTTTATTTGTTAGTAATGTTGCGCCATGAGTCAATTCTGGAAATTGAGGGTTGAAAAAGTATCCTAACTAATCGTAGTTATGCGCGATATAATGGACTAGTGAGATGTACATCTGTGTCGGATTACTTATGATCATTCCTGAAACCACGTGTAATCCTTGCAAGGTGACATTTAAGGGAGGGGATGAGGTCTGAAAGAAGTGAACTTTGAGTTATTTTTATTTAATTTTCGAAATAGGGTATATAAATGTTACACATCATTATGTAGCCCATGTCCAAAGTTTACATTCATTGTCAATTGTTTGCTACGGTAGCCATGGTAACCACGTAAGGCCTGCTGAGGCATAACATCTAGACACGGAGGGAAACTAAAATAACTAAACAAGCTAATGGGTCGAAACTTGGGTGGCATGGGCAGGGGAGTAATACGCAGTGAACCATGAAGCCGGATTTTTGATTACCGTTGCCATGGCAACCGGGATAGAACAATCACAAATTCATGGCGTAATTGAAATTGGAACACAATTTGACATCGGGCTTCATGGTTCACTAGCCTATATGTGCTGAATAGTGTGCCAAACTTCCTGTGCATAGAATGTAGCGGTTTCTAGTTACGTTCGTTTGCGTTTTGGTTGTTTGCGTATCTTTAACGAAACGAGTTATAGACCTCGGAACATTTAGACAAGAATTGAGGGCGCTTTTGATTTGAAATCTGGATTTATTTTTTTTGAAATTTCATTTAATACTGATTATCCATAATTATTAATGTAAGAATCATCGAAATCGGTGAATCCATTGTCTTTAATGAATTTTAAATAATTTTCTTAAATATCTCAGGGTGTAAAAACAATAATACAAAAAAATCACTTACCCAGTACATTTAATTTACTTTAAATTATGGACAAACTAATATGAGTATTTGTTTTACTTTTTTTTACTTCGACTTAGCCAAAATAAATGCTTTAAATGGCGTATAAATAATATATTTTTAATACTGTACAATATAACCCATTTAATAATTAATTCACATGATAAAGTATAGGAGACTATGCCGTTTTTTGGCAAATTTCGCGTACACTGCTTCACCTTGTCCGCCATATCCGGGCACCGAAGTCCGATTTGCGATCGAATACAAACATTTTGTAGATTACAATCTACACATTTAAGCCAGTTAGCTTATCCCTCATTTTCGTAATGGAAATTTTTTTACAAAGTCCCAGACCCCACCCCCCCCCCCCCTTAATTTTTAATAAGGTGACATGCAAAGATGCTTGGCTATTTTCCAGCAGTTGAACCAAGTTTGAACTGGGAAATGCCAATGGGAGTATTGATTGCTGTCATAATTATAATATGCGCGGAACAGTGTTTGTGGGCGCGGTCAAGCATGGGTTGCATCAACACCGTACAATGTACACACATTTTACTGCATCGTTTTGTTAATACTTAGGGGTCAGTCACCCGAATGCACTACACATGCCCGCGACTTGCCATCGGTGACTAGCTTCAGTTACTTGTGCACTAGAATCTTCTTCTATACAGGCTTCAATAGAGAGGTTTGTTTTGGGGAGCATGGCTGGTACAAGTTTCAGTGATCTGCCTGTAGAAGTTGATTAATCAGCGTAACGCGTAATACATTTCAACACCGCCGGCTGCAGTTAAATTGTTAAAATCAGCTTGTTTATATGACACGTCCTACATTCATCCAAATTGTGAAATGGTAAAATCCATTGGAGGTTCCTTCTGGCGGTGGTTACAAACCGACATCCATGGTATGTCCACACCGTAGCGATTATATACCTACATTAACGATCACAAAAGCTAACTTTTGTTACAGCCATCTTCTTTAAATAATTACAAATATGGGGAGACTCTTTGTATTAAAGGAACAGCACAGAACGCTGGCGTAAACTTGGATTTTAATGTTTTCTTGGAATGGCATTAACTCAATCCTATTTCCGCATGCAATAATAGTAATTCCTTAATAGCATAAACTCTACGCTCTCGTTGGTCGTACTGGCAAACGAAGTTTTTGCTAGTATTTCCTTTTCTTTAGATATCCCCTATTCCAATCTCTTCTGGATGTCAGCAACAAATGCAAAGAAATCATTGAATCATAGCGTTAACATGGTGTGCGATAATTTGACATTTTACAGCAAAAAAACCACGAGATAATGGCGACAAAACAAAAGCGCTACTGATATGCTATTGTTTTTTGCTAAATGTTTTGCTAGTAGATTCCTAATATATGTGTTTTCCTATTAAAGCAAGAATAAAGAAAGAAAAAGAAGAAAAGAAAAGAAGAAAACAACTACTACTACTACTACTACCACTAGCCACTTACTACTACTACTATACTACTACTACTACTCACTACTACGACTACTACTACTACTACGATTGTATATTGCCAACTATTACTTCTGCTAGAACGTTACCCACCGATACTTTAACAACACTTACAGAACATTTACATAAGTGGATCATAATGAAGCATTGTAAGTAAAATCGGAATATCTGACAAATTGAGTTATGTCTTTGAAATTATTACCAGGTCTTATGGTGGGACACTTTGCGTTACGAACCCCAATTTTTTGTGATTTACCCTCCTTCCTCCTTATTTACTATGTACGCTTCCAAAACTATAATCCACGGACCAGTGGCCCAGGCAACACGGGGGGATGGGGGGGGCTTTTCCCCCCAGATTTTTTTAGTGCCCCCCTAGTTGTCCCACTGGCCGAAAGAAAAATGAGGATTTGGCAAAATTATTGTTGCCCCGCCCCCACCAATTTCGCTTTGCCCCACACCACCCCGTTTGCCACCCCCCCCCCAGAAAAAGACGGGTCTTCGGCGCCCGCCCTGTCCAAGACCATCAAAACAATATATTTTTGGAAAGCTAATGGTTAAGGAAATCAAGTGATACTAGTCATGATGGTATTACAGCGGTGGTCACTAAAAATAGGTGGTTATATTTGCAAAAAACATCGATTTTTTTTCATTTTTTTCATCACATTATAATGTATTGTATTTTTCCTGTGGTAAAGAATCTTAAAACAAGTTACCTATTTATTTACAGGGGGCACCCCATAGCTTCAATAAAAAGATATAATTATAATTGTTTCGCACTACAAGCTCCGATGTCTGGTAATACAGGGTGCACGAAATTAAGTATACAAACTTTTTTCAAATTTAAGGGCATGTAATCAATATTGAACTATTTTATTGAAAATGTGGAAAACAGTAACTTTACTCTATTGTCTTGGGGCGACAACGCAATTAAGTCTGGTATATGGCCTTTAAATGTTATCAAGAAAGTCGTTTAAAAAAGTATAGGGTTGTTGGTATTTTAGTGTTTTTTTGTTGTTAGCTAGTGGGTTCAAATACTATTATCAAAGGTGCCTATCAATGTCGAGACTTTAAGTTTCACATGGGGTAGTTGGACTGTATTCCAATAAGCCCAAATCAATTATAATGTCAACTTCAAATGTTACACCTTAAAGAATAAACCTTAAAAGGTTGAATACACACAAGGTGTATAAATGAAGATTTGAATACAGATATTCATGTCCCGTCAACATGTGACCCAGGCAGCACAATATAACAGAGCCCATGAACAGGATAGTGAGGAGAGCTCTGTGAGATAAGTATCAACAGTCAGTATTGGCCTCCCTTTGTTCTGATTAAAAATAATTAATGAGATTTTACATTTATTTGTTGAGAAAAGATTATTTCTCACGGGAAAGTACTTTGTTTACTATAAAATAAAAGAGAGAAAGGGGAATATCAATAGTTTTGTGCAAGATGCAAACAAACCTTGTTTGGTTGACAACTAGAACAGGTGATTGGGAATTCCCTAAGAATGCTAAACTTAGCCTGAGTCGGCTTGTTATGCTTTGAGATCAAAAAACATTGTAAGATCAGGACATTTCCCATAGGTTTATAAATGGGAAAAGTGATGTGATCAGGTTATGTTTATGCATGATGCTGCTGTAAAGTCTATTTTTAGTGGGAACTTTGTGAAGTCAGGATATATTTGAGATTTGAGTGGTGTGCTCGTATTCTGACCGGTGCTCTCTTGACTCTGAGGGTCAGCAGTTGCAAT
>JAMKCH010011192.1:0-50195 GCA_023653785.1 Ophioderma brevispina | reverse complement strand
CTTATTTAGTAAACACAGATAAATGATCAAGTTAGTGAAATTATTAATCAACTAAGTTGCTGGAACTCAAAATAATATCGTAGGTATGTGGGAAAATATAGGAAAGAAAAGAGGAAAAACGAAAAAGATTTTGATGTTCTTTGTTTTACATTGCATTATTGATCTTAAACCTCGTCTACCTAAGGGGGGGGGGGTGGTTAGCACCCCCTTCAGGTTTTAGCCCCCTTTTTGGTGCCAGATTATTTAATGTAATTGTCAATGACATATTTCACTCCTTTTTCCAAAAAACATCCACCGGGGTATAGGAAAGATAAAGGTGATCCCAAAGAAAAGGTTAGGAATATCACATTTGGGAAATGACTAGTTTTATATAATGAGAGCATTTTAGTGCTATATAATAAGGTGTTTGGGTCGCTAAAATTGCGAAATATCAATTTCCACCCTATATTCAGTATTTTCGCACTTTCCTCAATATATGACGTAATAGTGACGTCATAATGGGGATGTTGGTACTTATTTTGGTACAAATGGAAATAAGAATTTACAGGAATCGGTTGTTCAGTAACGGAAATCACAGGGGGTGGTAACCACCCCACCCCTTCGGGAGTTTTGTTTAAACAAATGGCTCGGGTAGACGAGGAATAATTTGGCTGTAAATTAATCATGTAAGTAACTTTTAAACAGGTAAGCCTATCTACTATAAACTAGGAATCAAACCTGGGACCCTCTGATATGAACCCAAATACCTAATAACCACGATACTATGCTACCATAAAGGGAATATATAAGAACATTGAATTTACGTATATACATTATTTTCCTTTCAAATTAATATATTGTAAATTAAAATGGACAAATATCATACCAAAACGTGAAAGGCTTTCAACAAGAGGTTTTTGAACTATCTATAAAAACAAATTGAAGTGAAAATAGGCTACTACATTAGTGCTTGTTTATGTCCTTTCTGGGGTTAAAAATTATCTTGTTGTTATAACTTTGAATTACCAACTTAGCTGATTTGAATCTTTTACTTTATTACAACTTCAACAATCAATTAATTTGCAGCAACAGGTGTAAACTGAATAAATGTTACTATTTTTGCGCAATTTACCGTAACTTAATACATGTATGTTTGTGTTATCACTTCTCAAATGAAATAACTATTATGTCTAAAAACAATAAAAAAATAATAATAAAAAAATAAAACTCAACTGGCGCGATTCAAAACTGATAAACATGGGCTCCTTTTTGCCGTGCTCATCGCCCGGATCGTCGCTTAGACAGTCAAGACATCTTACAATCGTCTGGTAAAGGACACATGCAGCTAAAATGCATATTTTTGTTTATACCACTACTAACATGCATCTTGTATTTACGAAATAACGTGCGCTTCACAGTAAAAAAAAAATCAGCAAAAGACAATACTTGACCGTAATTAAAAATATAGTAAATACTTTTTTGACCAATTTTCGAGGCCTATTACCAGTCAGTTGGATCGAATTTATTAATACGAATAAAAAAATTCGTCCCTTAGCCATGGGCGCCGCCATATAGCTACAGCTAGCTACCAGACTATACATACAAATGAATTTTTTTTTTAGAATTATGAACTATGTTCCCTGACAAATTTATTTGCACAATGTAGGATTCTGAAATATATTATGCTGTATGTAATGAGAACATAATATAGAAAATATTAACCGACGGAAATAAAAATCAATCGACGGAAAGTCATGTTGTGAATGTTTGTACTTAAAAGTAGGGAGATCTTTTGGAGAGTTAAAATGCGGTGAGTTATCACTTCAAAAGCAACGCATTTGAAGAATTATATTTAGCAAACGCTGTGATGTAGCGTGTTGTGATTAGTGGAAATGTTTGTACTTGAAGTGGGGAGTCATTTTGAGAGTTAAAATATGGTTGAGTGGTTTAACCTTCAGAGTATTAGAAAGAGTTACGTTAAGAAAAGTGTGATGTGGTGTGTTATGGCTGGTGTAATGTTTACATTTGAATTAGGGAGGTTACTCCGAGAGTAGTTACCACAGAGATAAATTTGTTTTGTTTGCTTCTTCCCAACATTACATTTTTCCCCAATATATGAAATTAGTATGGTACATCCAAAATACATTCTGTACTGTGAAGGTGACAACTTCACCATACATATATTTACCCATTAAACTACCCTCCCTATACTTGACATCTGCAAACCTCCTTTTTATTCTTCGTAAACACATCAAACCAGAATGTTACCAAACACAACTCTTGCAATACTCTGAATTAACTCACACATTGAAAACTCTACAAAAAAGGCCTTCAATTTGTAGGGTTTTCAAAACCATCCACAATAAAAAAACAAAGACGCCACAGCCCCAAACTTTGCCATCTCTAAATCGGCCAAATGAATAATAACCATATGTAACCTCTCTGAATGACTACCCCCCCTTTAAAGAACAAACATTCCCAAACTCGCAGATATAATATACACCAATCAATATCTTAACTCTTCCCACCTCCCTGGATGTGATATCTCACCAATATTTTATGCTCCAATTCCTGTCTGCCTGCAATGATGGCAGCCACCAGCATGCCGAAAATGACGAATAAAATTCGTCGTATTTTTTATTCGGTCTTATCAAATGAGACGACTAAATTTACAGAGAGGCTCGTATTGGAACTTTGAATTATATCAACATTTATACAATATTAAGGATTCTCAATTATAGTTATTTTACAGGAAAAAATACGGTTAAAATCTTATAGAAGAATACTGGGAGCAATTTGCCACAAAATTCCCATAAACCCACGCTTTTGTAGTTTCCATTCAATTGACTTTATATTTAAGTTTAATGCACATGTTTTACCAAAATTAACTGAACTTTACAGTATATGCAACCGAAAAGTTGGTTGACATTTTGGATAGGGCCTACTAATTAGGAGTTCGTCAGTGCTTTTTTATCTCTACACATTCACAATTCGGTAATAATAGCCAAAATATATATATTTTCAGTGTTTTGATTGAATCAGTTTTTACAGTATCTGTTCCTTTCACCGTAATTATTCGGCAGAATTGCTGTCAGTAAAATTCACAAAATACAAAATTTCTAATATTTTTGAGGTGGCAAAATCGGGGGGTCCTTTTTTTAAGATACAGCTACGCACATTGTACAATATAAACTTCGACCAGACTTCCTATAAGCCCCCCCCCCCCCGTGTGATCAAGCGAGGAGATGAATCTCGCAGTATATCCCATTGATCAATAGATCACTTAACAGGGGGTGGCCGATTTAGGTATATAAGTTTCCTCTGATAGAATGGCCTTCACCCAAAAAAAACCCCATTGTTAAAGTTTTCGCCAATGTTCAATCACGTTTGAGTGAGCGATAGGAAACGTGATTTTGTGAGCCATAGAGGACTGTGTAAAATAGAATATTGTCAGCCAAAATGGTGTACATTTTCGCTCATAGATTCCAAACCAAAACATCCTTTTAGCCCTAAGATTTAACAGGGTAAATGAGAAAAATAGTAGTTTCTTCTGATACGAAAATTTTGACCACTTCCGGTAAAATCTGGGGTTCTGGGGACGAGGCTATTAGCGATCGGCCAGGACCTTAATAAGCAGCCGGGCGGTGGTTTTCAGATACAGCAACAGACGAATGCAGGCATGGTCTGTTTGAAGACTTGCATTGGCGTTTGGGGTTATGATTCCCCAAAGTCGAAACTCCATTAATTTAAGAAAATTGGAATGTTATTTTTGCTCAATATTTGGTATATGAAAGGAGCTTGTGATATAGTATCATAATATTGCAAAAAACTCAATTTCGCAAAAATGGGCGATTGGGCCTGTTTGGAAGACTCATGAGATATCTTCCCCTTAAACCAGTTAAATGAAAAGGCTTGCATTGGTTACTTATACAAAGGCACTTGAGAATTGGACAATTCAGAAAATGCCGTCACTTGTAAAATTGTTTATGATAGGTTCGGTTAAAGCAACCATTGAACTAGTATTGTATTGTGGCCAGGCAGTTAAGTTTTTTTCATATACATTAAAAATGTTTAAAAAAAGAAAAATTTTTCTTGTTTTTCAAATTATACCGATATATTTTCACAATCTTAAATGTGTGTTCCTTTAGGAATGCAATGACATCTTATTGCAATCAGAGGTGAGTGGTTCGTCAAATTTAGGTAAACTCTATTGGCTGCTGCCAACCATGTCAGTCATTGATGTGCTAAGTATTAATGAATGAATGGTCAAGAATGGCGCTGCGTATTATGAACATCTGTAACACGTGGGAGCATAGCAGTTCAGCTTTCAAAGCTCCTGTGGTACAATACATAACAAATCCTGGCTGTATGTACTACCCCGAATTACCATAACTGCAGATCAAAACTAGCAAGCCATAAATATTACGGGCTACTGGCAAATTTAACCTTCTCACAAGTTCTCGTCTATACACACTATTACACAACTAGTATTTCCCAATATCTTAAAATAGATATTACAACAAATGCATAAACCATACCTGGCATGGCCCCAATTGGCTATTACACCTGTTAAAAATAAACCGTAAAAAAACAGGCATTGACTGGCAGCTGCCGGACTCACTACATGCAGAACTAAAATAACTGGAGCCGTAAATACGAAAACAATTGCGGGTAACGTAAAATAACGGCGTTAAATCTCAAGACTCAACGTTATTTTGGTGTTGTCTGTGTAAACAAATTAAGGAATTAAAACGTATTATTTCAATCCTCTGACCAAATTTTCATGGTGTAGCTATGGCATCACACAACCGTGGATTTGCGTTTACACACGTGGTTGTAAAAAAGTTATATTCAGGCAATTTTATTCGATTATGAAAGAAAGAAGGCAATAAACAAAGGGAAAACGTGAAGAAATACAAGATTTAAACCAGTTATACACTTTGTTTTATATGGTAATGTTAAACATCCTTAAATCATCAATTCCTTAACCACCATATGAATAAATAATAAATGCAACCTTTACATAGATTCGAACCCGGGCCTTAGATTACAAGTCCTAAACTTATACACTACACTACATAACTACTGATAGCATATGCTAAAATTAAATATGTATATGATTATATATATGTGTGTGTACTACTTTTTTCAAATTAAACTAAAATATAATACAAAAAGGAGGAAAAGAGTTTTTGAAATATTTTTAAAAATGATAATATTTGCATTTTTTCAATGAAGTTACTCTTACCCGACAGTTATTTAACACCATTTTATATGTAAAACGATTTTCCTAGTCGTATTCCTACATTAAAAAACAAGAAGTTACAACAGAACGTAATATTACGGAAAACTATAATAACGGTAGCGTATAAATACTACATTTTTCAAAATGTGTAGTATCATTTTTCACGCCCCCCCCCGACTGTTTATTTACATTTTTCTGCTTTCCAAATTGTAATTTTCTGTTAGGTATAGGTATATAAAGCGTGAAGATTATTGAATAATTGGGGTTTACCGGAATTTAAAAGGTAAGTATGGTAAAATTAGGAACAGTTTTAACAGTGCATAAAATGACATAAGAGGAAACTACCTCTTTTTAGCAATCTGTTTTGCTTTTCAAACAAAGCTTGGACCCCCAGGCTATTTATAGTATTTAGCTCAATCTAGAATGATCCCTAGCTTGTCATCAAACACAGACTCATTTTCTAAAATTAGCATTTTGGGGAATTCTGTTTATTTCTTGAACAATCAATCTAGTAAATAACACCCGCATGATCTCAATATAGCATAGGGGAAATTCCTTAATTAAACAAAGTACTTTTGCCGAGATTAGTGCCATTGCCAGCCATATTGGACACCCATTCTTGGATGGCTTCTGTGGATGGATCTGATTACATAAGGAATGTAAATTGTGATTGATTGACATTCAGAGATATGACACAAACACGTAGATAGGTACGAAATGTTATGAATTATAACCATCTTAGAGTCTCAGGAGACATTTGGACGCTATGAATGAGGACTTGTTGTCACATTTTAACAATTATTTCGTACGGTTTAATTAATTTTGACTGTCAAAACATCAGGATAGATACAAAGTTACCGATCTGTATTCAAAGTAGATAACGATCAGACTGTTGTATTGGCAGCCATATTGAATTCATTGATTATGTGATTACAGAATCATTAATTGGTAGCAATGGATATTTTAACTAGACAAGCTCAAACAATACAACTTTTCATTGATTAACAAATGAATCTGTAGTGTTTTGGTGGCCATTTGGTCCCGATCACTGTCTGTCCGTCACACAAAATATATATCATGAAAACTACATGTGTCAATTGTTCATCTTGTACCTTATGAAGGTGTAGTTCGGGTGTAAAAATAGGTCTTATCATAGTCTTTTATCTAAAATGCTTTCTTGCACTTTGATAAAAAATGTATACATTTATAGGTGAAGAATAAAGGATATATTTTACACAAGAAAATAACCTAACCAAAACAGATAGGGAATTAATAAGAGGCTAAAGACATCCAGGCAAGTGTGACGTAACTTTAATCAACAAACTTGTCTATTACATGAATATCATAGACTCGTACTCATTGATATTAAAACCACAAAGGTCACAGACTGTTCAAACAGGGTGTACGCCGTGGAAATCAACTCAGCAGCGTATGTTAAACGCCATTTCCGTCGTCTGCTGCTGAATTAATGACTCCGGAGTCATTAATTATGAAATTGTTCAGTTTACCCACAAGGGCGCTGATTTGGGCTTAATCATTTCAGGTGAGTGCTTATGTATATAAAAGCTTTACAACCAAGCAAAAGTATCCATTTTTAAAAAATCTTGAGGGCGCACTATTTTTCAAATGCGCCAGTGTCTCTTTAAGCTTTATTTAAAAAATGAAGATCATCTGTACACCAGGTTGACTCTATGCGTCTATAAGTTTTTTCTGACCTTGGTGTTCATTGAATACCGTAACACAAGTATATATCCTGACCCTGTTGAAATCGATACACAGACAATCTCTTTAAAGGTTTCTTTTACTCCCAGAGGACTTCAATTTCCAGAACATCTCACATCATTTTGCAAGGATACTTGTGACCAAAATTAATAGATGCTCATTCTATCGGATAAAGAAAGAATTTCTGGCCGCAAGTTCAACAGGGGATATCTGCGACCTTCTTGACATCATATCTCCCAGCAGCAGGTACTAACTTCTTCCAGTAGTCGGGGTTAGCCCTGGAACAATCACCAAAAACAATATCAAAGAATTTCAACATCAGTAGAATGGTAGAATGTTTTAATGTTATGGATACGGGCGTAAGGCTGGCGCTTTCAACCCAACTTAATCAAAATAATAATATGCGATTTATAAAGCGCCTTACATAGAAAGCACAACCCGAAATCGTATACAAAGACCTTAAAGCGGCACTGGCACATTTTCACAAAATATGAAATTTCTTCAATTTGATCTCAAATGATAGTCTAGGCCATTGGAAGAACAGAGGTATATTTTATACATAAAAATAACATACCCTAAAACAGATAGGGACATTGATATGAGGATAAGACATCCAGGTAATTTGTAGGCCAATTTTCATTTGGGATTTGAAGAGGACCTTTAGAGCTGAATCTCAATATCCGAGAAGGATGGTACGGTATGACGAGGTCACTTATGTGTCTGGGTGCGAGATTGTGCAGAGATTCGTAGACCATGAGAAGAGTCTTGAAGAGCACGCGATGTAATAAATGCGTGGACAAAGCGCCCAGCACAAACGAACTTCTTTACAACATCATTAGACCATGTATATATTATTAATCTTTCCCTGGAGATGGCCAGCGCACGATAGTGTTGAAAAAAAAAAAAACCCCATGTGCGCTTGGCCGGATTCGAACCGGCGACCTTCGTATTACATGCACGACGCTCTAACCGACTGAGCTATCAAGCAGGGTAAAAAAAAAAAAAAAAAAAAGATTGTGCAGAGATTCGTAGACCATGAGAAGAGTCTTGAAGAGCACGCGATGTAATAAATGCGTGGACAAAGCGCCCAGTCGTAGCTCTATTAAGGTATTTCCTTACATGGCCGAAAGGAAAAGAATCCTGTGCGAATGTCTTGGATCGGACCAGAGTAAAGAATAAATTATATTGACGAGTGATCCCTGTGGGACACCATAGATGAGAGGATGATACGATCACAGACTTTCCTACGATCACAGATTGTTCACGATAAGAAGAAGATACGTCAGCAGTAAATCATGATCTATGGTGTCGAACGCGGCTGACAGATCCCGGAGTACAAGAATGGCTTCCATGTTGTTGTCGTCATTTTGCACGCCAAGTATTGCTGTCTCCGTGGAATGGTGTTGCCGGTAAGCTGACATAAGTTCATACTCATCAAGATACGCTTGCAATTGGGAAGATGTAACGCGTTCATGAATCTTGGTATGAAAGGTATGTTCGAGACTGGCCGATAGTTCTTTACATCCTCTGTTTGCCAGCGTTAGCCTTCTTCAGAATGGGATTCATCTGCGCGGTCTTTAATGAGCTTGGCACAGCTCCAGTTGGAAGGAGCGATTGATAATGCTAGTGATAATAGTTCATCAACACAATCCTTCAGAAGAGTCGTGGGAATAGGATCAAGCGCACACGATTTCCCATGCTGCAGGAGCAACCATGAAGATCTTTTTCACTTCGTCATCTGTCACCGGTGCAAACGAATCATCAATTCAACCAACACTGAGATTTTGCGATGATGTTTTGTCCAAACCTTCGCGAATATCTTATCTTGCCACTGAAAAAGTCGGCAAACTTATATCAGCCACAACACTTTCATCACCAGAAGGACGCACAGATCGGCGCGAGACATGTTTGCTACTTTGCAAAAAAAATTATGTGAATCGCAGTTTAGCAATCACATCTCTGTAATAGTTCGTCTTTGCTCTGTCAAGAAGCTTCCTGTTCTCATTGCAGTCCTCTTGGAATATTTGGCGATAGACTTCCAGTCCCAATTTCTTCCATTGTCTTTCACTGCGGCGTTTAACGCGTTTTGCTTAATATAGATCATCAGAATACCACGGTGTGTGCGGTCTAAGAAGCTCGAAGAGTCACAGTTCTGCGTGTAGCTTTAGGAGCATGTTTGTCGAGAATTTGCGCAGAACTTAATTGTACAGATTGACGGACTTTCAAGACGTCGTAGTGCCCAAAGGTGGCGATCTGATATCTTGCTTGAATGCTTCAACGTTGATTTTGCAAAGATCCCGAGACATGACCATGATTCTTGTAGCGGCAGGTTTAGACAGTTTAAGTCTGCACAAAATTGCAGAGTGATCCGAAGGTAAACACCGGCAACAACATGTAAATCTTCCAATGAGCCATTCTCATTGAAATACTCTTAGGAACCAAATTAAACCTTTCGTAGATAGTCTATAAATCTTACCTCTGTCGTTGTGTCTCTTGGCTACTCATCTTCAGTCCATCAAAACCAGGACTCATGTCTGCTCCAGGTGGCCTCTTACCTCGCTCCTCGACCAACTGAAGGATTTTAGAAATATGAAAGGCATTGTTCTAAAAGTGTATTTTGTGATTTTTATCATTTTCTTGCATAAGGTATTCGGAAGATAATTGAAGAGATTTCCTAAAAAATATATTTCTTAGTTGTTCCTGCTGGTAGTTCGTATTTATGTGATGCTTGTATCAATATATGCCCTTATGCCATTGTACTAGTAAAGGTCCATTCATACCTTTACTGCACTGCAATGCAGTACGGTATATTTACTGCATAATGCAGTTAAAGAGACATGAGGAGATTTCCAGAAAGAAGCGCCCCAATTTTTTTCGAACCGGGGTTTTTTGCATATTTGGGATGCTTTCCAATGTATTAGATCACACCTGAAGTGAATAAGCAGAATACGCCGTCTTTATGTAATAATATGATGATTTAGTACTTTCTGTCGTGCACGACAGAAAGTCAAAGCACGGTGTTCTATGGGGACAATTACGATAGTCAGGCAAGTTCAAAACAAGGTTTACTGTTTTCTTTTGTACTTGTTTGTCCAATAAACCTTCGGAACGTTCTTGGTAGGTGATCTACTATCGATTCTGTGCAATTTGAGAGAAATTCGTATCCTAAAAAAATCACTTCATGTCAATTTAAGTCCGGAGTCAACGGACCTTTAAACTTGCCTCTTTTGGCTTGAGTTTTACACCTATCCCTTTAATTGAACTATGGATATTAAAAGTGAAATTAGAACTCGGAGGTCGCTGAGGTTGGTTGGTTGGTTGTTAGGTTGAATGGCGCTTTCAGCAACAATGGCTATGTGTGCCAGTTACAATACTGTCAATAATAGTCCATTACGCAATTCTTTTCATGCCATAGTGGCAGACAGGTGTTACTGCATGGCCGTTGCGAAACCGCACATCAAACAACAAGAAACAGTGTCTTTTCCTCTTTACGGAGCCACCAGCCTGTTCAACAAGACTTCTCCAAGCCCTATTCCCGTCCAAGCTTTATAGTCGCTGGAATTCCAAGCGTTCAATAGTGCTGGTAAGAACAGAGCTGGTCAATCTAGGCTTCAAGGCCATTACCCATATGTCCCCGTTAGTTCATCTCCGGCCTCGTATCCAAAGCTCGAGTCGCTGGGAACTCCTAGACCGTATCCGGCCTTGCATCCAAGCTCAAGTCGTCGCTGGTGAATCCAAGCTATAAACTCGTGCTGGGACGACACTGGTATCCATTCCGAGCATTAAACCGTGCTGGGATGACACTGGTAAGCCTGGGCTATTCGTCTGGTACGACGAGGAGTTGGGGTTTGGGCTGCCCGTGAACACATGCTGTACCGGTTCTACGGGCCTTACCAGACCGGAGGTCGCTGATCAATCTATAATGTGCAACACGAATAAACCCTATTTTTATTCTATGGTGTCAATTCCGTTAAGGGTATCGAGGGTAAAATTGTTGACTGTAGAATAAAGAGTTTAAATATACCTCTTCCGCTATTGCTCTTATGTGGTACGGTTCAAATCCGCAACAGCCGCCTATGTATCCAACACCAAGTTGATATGCCTTTCTTGCGAACCTTTGGACGTCTAGTCGGGATAACAATCGTGTCTCCATTGCTAAATTAATCATGTAGATAGAAATACAAAAAGTATATCAAAAAACAACATCAACAGCGAGCAAAAAACAACATCAACAGCGAGCGAACTAAAACCCTTTCAAGAAAAGGTTATTCTAATGGTGCGTTTTGAAGTTATGAGCGAATGTTCATATCACACTACCCCATAGGCCACTGTGTGGTAATTTCTGTCCGTTTACGGACTTCAATTTAATCCCCGAACTCCACATATTTTACCTATGGTGACCATTTTGTACACAGTCACCCCATAAACAGTTTTACCTTTTGGGCAAATACCCAAACAATAATCTTCCACACCAATTCTTCCAACATAAGCTGTTAACCAAAAATGTACCCTTCTTGGATCGAAATTACAAATATTTTCAAAACTTCCCCTGAACGAGTTAAACATGGTCTTTAAAACTAGGCCTATTATACCACAGGCCTTTTGAATGGATTGGTTTTATGTATAGAATTAAATTTGTCCATTGTCAAAATAGACAATAAACTTCCCAAAATACCCATTAAAAATTAAAATTGATACATTTTCAAAAATACATTTAAACAAAAAGGCTTTCAAAAATTATTATTTTCATGAATCACAAGTTTAACTTCTTTTCACATTGAAAATATGCTCGAAAAATACCGGATTTCTTTTCAGATTTTCTCCTGATTTCATATGGCATACGCCTCTCTTCTTATTGCCTCATATTCATACACATAGCATTTATAAAAATATTTGTATTAAAATACTTGTTTAGTGTGCATTTTTTAAACCGTCACAAACATTACTCATTTAGGGTAGTGTTACGTACGGTTACATTAGTCTCTGTTTAGTGTTTAAAAATATTATTTATTTTATAACTCAATTTTACTTGAGAAAAGATTTCTCACGGGAAAGGTACTTGTTTATTAGTGAAGAGAAAATGAAATTCCCTGGTGCTATATTGAGATCAGACCAGATGTTATTTACTAGATGACTAGATAGAGATTGTGCAATAGATGAACAGCATTCCCCAAAATCCTAAATTTAGAAAATGAGTGAAGTTGTTTATGCTTCAAAACAGATTGCCAAAATTGGTAGTTTCCCATGATGTCATTAGTGTACGTGAGATGATGTTTATGCATGATGATGTGGTAATATCTATTTTTAGGTACTGGGAAATACTAGGTGTGAAATATTGTGTATATAATGAGAGATATCAAAGTTTAGGGGTCTTTTTTGCCAGCCAGTAGCAAGTACATGTAGCTAGAAGTTACAGCTAGTTTTGATCTGGAATAATGGTAGATCGGTGCAGTACATAGTGCCAGAATTTATTATATTTTGGATACCACAGGACCTAACTTGAAAGCTGATATCTGCTGTCATCTTTGAGGCCAAATGAGCTTCAGTTTGGGAATCAAAATGATTCCAGTTTGTGGTCCTAAAGGTGGACATTTCCAACGCAGACTTTTTGTGGTAGCTCTTGGATTATAGTGCTGCAAGTTTCGTCTTGAATTGCTGGATAAAATTATCTTCAGGACTGAGAAGATTCCCTTGGAAAGTATACCCGAGGATTTTATAAGACTGCATGCTGTCATTTGTGAGTCTTCCCTTGAACTGCAACGCTTCTTTTAACTCTGGACATTAGTGGACATTAAGATTGTAATGATCATTGAGTGTAATATTACTGAATTGTAATTGTGTTTAGGATATACCAAATTCTTGAACCAAACTGATTAAAATCATATTAAAGCAGTGTTATATTATAAAATTCAGATCATTTGTGCACAAGGCTTTTTTGTTTGTGTTCATAGACAAAAGCCTGCATTGGAAATGTCCACCTTTAGGACCACAAACTGCAGGGTATTTCTCACCTTTGACGTCTACAAGACGTCGTAAAGCAAAATCAAATCAAAATATTGTCTAGGGTGTGTCTTACCAAGTCATAATTCTCTCCCCCAACCCTCTCTTGGGAGCGGCTACCATCTTGCTTTTAATTTCACAAGTTATATATGCCACATTTTCATATTCATATAAAAAGACGATGTAAACCAAACTCACCAAACGGAAATTCTGGAAGCGCGTTATATCCGTTTGGATTGGTCGCCACTTCTTGTGTATGGAACCCTGCGGGTTGTGCCATCAAAAACACCTGTAACCCTGCCGAATCCAACCCAGACTTCATCAAAGCCAGCGTTCTCAAACAGATCTCTGGGTCGTACATACAATTGATACCGATAATATCAGCACCTGCAAGGAGCAAAGGACCAGTGAAGTCATGTAGCCTAAAGGTATAGGCCTAGAGTCATTATAAATAAACTTTATAAGGCTGCCTTTACAGAGGCTGACTGAAATATCTTGAAAGATTAAGCAAAAGCATAATGGCGAACTGGTCCAGTGAAGGTATGTCCACCCTATAGAGCTGGTTACGAAGCCCAAAATAGACTGATTCAATTTACTTTTATCAAACAACGTGGGCTTGATCTTCGAAAGTCTCCGAACCGCCGTATCACCCTGGCACGTGTGGTCCTGTGGATTGAGTGAGCGTAGGCCTATGACCCACACGCCTCAATTACTCCTCTCCACCCAGGTGTAAAAGTAGATATAGTCCGCCGGGAGCCATAGTCCGGGCGCCATAGACAACAACGGAATAAAGCGTGAAACTAATGTTGCGTAAAGAGTCAACTGAATCGAGTGCCCTAGTCTTTACCGTTGTAGGTGTACCATGAGTCCGGAGGACTATATCTCCTGCCACACCGGCATTATTCAATGCTGGGAAAGTATCAGACTCGTTATGCAGGAGAAGGGGCGAAACCCACACAAAGCAAAATTCCATAGAGGACTCTGACCAAAACGCAGGGAAAGGGCCAATCGGCGCCATGCAGTACATTGCGGCTTCGCGGCCACATTGACACTATTCCTTCTATTATCCGTCGACCCTCTCGAGGGGGAGCCCTTCTTTTTTTTGTTGTGGTCTTGGTTGAACCCGCCCTTGAGGATGTTCACGTTAAAAATCAATAGTTTCCTGAGGTGCACTTAACCTGCCTCTGCCATTCGTACTGCACATTCTGAGGGCCTGAGGCCGTCAAGTCACCTAGAGGGCAGATCCTCAGGGTGCAAGCTAACGGGTGGTTGACTCCTCATGGTTTCAATCGCCACTCTGCCTCTTCACGTTGGACATACCACTGTAATATGCACGCTTCCACGTATCAAATCATGCGAGTTTCATTGCGCTGTATATCGAGTGGACCCCGCTATATGTCGAGTTACAGCGCTGTCTATCCAGTTTGAAATCTCTACGTGCCGCTTTCATAAAACATGTCCAGAATAAATCATGTCCAGAATAAATCAGCGAGATTGTAAAACTGGACATGATTTTTTCAACAGTGCAACATGGACATTGATCTTTTTCTCAACATGAGGCAAACTCGACATGATTTTTTTTATTTTTTTTATTTTTTTTACATGTATTTTTTTCAACATGAGCAAAATCGACATGATTTTTTTTACACATACACCAAAAAATCATGTCGAGTTTTCCTCATGTTGAGAAAAAAATCAGTCGAGATTTTGGAAACTGGGACACATGATTTATGTAAAATCACAATATTAGAGAGGCAAAACTCGATGTATAGAGGGCCAAATGGGACATATAGCGCGTAAACTCGACATATAACGCTCCACACTCGACATTGGCGAGGAAGGAAAAACTCGATACACAGCGCGTGAAACTCGTACATGCGCGGGAAAAATCGCCATGATTTGCTACGTTGGAGCGTAAAAACTGGACATGATTTATGTAACAACCTCACCACTATAGAGAGCACGACTCGATGTATAGAGGGCAATCTGGACAGATAGCGCTGTAACTCGACATATAATGCTGCACACTCGACATATGGCGAGGAAAAAACTCGATATCTAAAGCGCGTGAAACTCGAATGCGCGGGAAAAACTCGCCATGATTTGATACGTGGAGCGTGCCATACTGTAAAGCCGGTATATGCTCACGGGGTTAACTAGACTTGTTTAGCGGAACCTGAGGAGCAGCTCAGGGAATGCACGTCTTCGGAGGGGAAATTTAACAAGAAATGCAAAGACTAGATCAAAAGTTTGATCTATACTATATGAAAAATGTTATGCCACCATTAAAATGAAGTATATACGAGTAATATGTTATAACTTTTGATGTTCACAACAATATACGCAAATGAAATATACGCTAAACTAAAATTAGGATTAATTAAAAGAAAAGGGCGCTTGGCCAGACTCGAACGGAGGTTTATTCAATATACATATTAATGGTGTGTTATAGGGTAAGAAAGAGAGTATAGGTAGCCATTTAAACCAAATTTAATCAACATTGGCTGCCGTGCTGTTGGAACTGCAACAGCTATCTATATGAAGACATGGTGTCAACCTTGGGAACGGACTCAATTCCTTGCAATGGTTATGAAGGAGGTTGACAGCTGAACTCAGCGAGAAGGAAAAGAGAGAGAGGGGGGGAGAGAGAGGGGGAGAGAGAGAATTGGCCATTCTATCGTGTGAACGATCGGTTTTGCTAATGGATGGTTAACCGTTCCCTACATAGCCAGTGTTGTACACATCCAAGGAAAGAGTACGTCCTGGCGAAGCAAAAGGTTAGGAGAAGGTTTCAGCTACTGCCTTCTTAACCGTCGATCAGAAACATACCAGGTCATCGCCGGGGTTCGTCACATCTGGTGACAACTTGTGTCACTTTGAAGTCGATCCGGCCCCCATTTCACGACAAATTGTGACTAGGAAGTGTGTTGGATCAATAGCCGTTTCAGCCAGAGCCCAAGCAAGAGTCAAAGCAATGGAAACTTCACACCGAAGCTCTCCCTTCGAAGAAGCCAAGGCTCTTACCCAGCTGTAAAGGATGATAGCTCCGCTTTTCTGGGATTCCCCAAAGCGGATCCTAATAGTGGGTTTTAAAATACCTTCAGAAGGATAATGAATACGGGACAATACTATCCTGACCTGTTGAAGCATGAGTTATTATAGTAATTCACTAGTTTACTATAATAACTCTATGGTTTAAGCAGGTTGCGAGATGTCAACGATGCAGAAAGGTCAAAGCTCCATTGAAAGGCGTGTAGCCCGTTTCACAATCGGGTGTCGGCCGCAATCCAAGCGGGCTTTGAGTCATTGATCCCCATCCTATGCCGGGATCTGGCACA
This sequence comes from Ophioderma brevispina, assembly GCA_023653785.1. Lineage (NCBI taxonomy): Eukaryota > Metazoa > Echinodermata > Ophiuroidea > Amphilepidida > Ophiodermatidae > Ophioderma > Ophioderma brevispina. The sequence goes on along the minus strand of JAMKCH010011192.1, from coordinate 33,911 downwards.
TTTGACTCCTTGGCTTCTGGGTCTTCCCTAACACGACAAAGGAATTGACCGACGCGCATTTTGCTAGAGACGATTTTGACATCTTTTGCTGCTGCTGAAGAGAATTTTGGAATCAGCATGCAGCGGAGGGGGGAAACACACTCAGCTTCGCCTTCATGTGTCTGAACCCCCCTTAATTTTGACCTTTTAAAACCCCTAGACTTTTTGGAAGCCAAGTCTTCACCCCCATATTGGTGCAGATGCTTCCAAAACAGTCCATTATATAATCAACCTTGTCAATTCATTGTTATTCTTTAACACTATTTTTTTTTATACTAATTATTATTCACATTTGATTTTTTGCATAATTATTAATTACATTTATTATTTTTTTATCATATGCTAATTATAATACTAAGTATATTATTATGGTTATTATTTTTATTATTAAGTTTTTATGTAGAGATTTCCAAAAATGTTATTTATAATCCCATAAAATCATTTACATTTGTTACATTTTATATCATTATATTACTGTTTTTGTGTAGATGCCTTCCAAACCAGCATTATATAATCCATCATTCATTTTTATTATTTACCATTATTTATTAAAATTCCATTTTTTTAATTATTAATAATTATAAAATTTCTATTATTATAATTTACTAATAATTATTATTCAATTGTTATGTTATTTTAATGCATAATTATTAATTAGTTTCATTATTATAAACTATTTTTTAAAACTTTTATTTCTAAGTGTTATTTTTATATAAGTATATTTCATGTATTCTAATACTCGTTATTAGTATTAAATTATATGGTTATTATGTTTATTATTTTAGTGTAGAGGCTTCAAAATGGTCAATATATAATCCTACCTAAACAGTCATTATATATCCTATAAATCCTTGTCGATTTATTTTTTTTTAACACTTACTATCATTAGTAATATTTATTATTAATTAGTTGGGCCGATGGCTTCCAAACAGTCCATTATATACTCCCATCATTCTTTTTATTATTTAACTCGCCCATTACTTCATATAATTATTATTAAATTCCATTTATTAGCATTATCTAATTATAATTCTTAATATCTTTATTATTAGAATTAATACAATTATTATTAATTATGGTTTTTATTATATATAATTATTATATTTTTATTATTCCTAATACTAGTTATTATACAAATATTAGTTATTAGTTTTGATGTAGAATGGCTTCAAACATCCATTATAGAATCCCTAATCCAACAGTCATTATATAATCCTATAGATTCTTTTATAATTTTACATATTATTATAATTATGTAATATTGATTATTTTTTAGATGCAGATTGCTTCCAAGACAGTCATAATAAATAATACGTTATTTTTAACATATTTATTAAATTATTATATAATATTTTGGTTGGAGTGGCTTCCAAAACAGTCATTATATAATCCTATCAGTTCAATTTTTAGTATTTATATTCTTTATCATTTTGATTATTATAGTTTGGTGTAGTTGGCTTCCAACACATATACTCCTATCCATTCATTTTAATTATTTAACTATTTCTTTATTATACATGTAATATACTAAGTTAATACCGTGGGTCTGTGTGTCTGTCTTCCGCGTCTAGTTTCTCGGAGACTGAGGGTCGCACTGTTCCTGAAAACTTGTTGGGTGGGTTCCATGACCAGTCCGAAGACCCAAGTTTGGTAGTTGGTTTAGTGGATTGCAACATGCATATAAGTCATCAGGTCAAAGGAGGTCACATGGGGTAACATTGTGTATGGAAATGAACCGTGAGGTGGGGTTTGATTGTTGTATGCCAAAAATCTAGGTCACGTCCATTTTTTGCACTGTTGTATTGCATGGAAATGTTCTAGTTTGCATGTATTTGTTTCCATAAACCAAAACGGTCGTTAAAATGTATCATAATATAACTTTCCTTTTAATAAAAATATTTTTTACGCATATTTGAGCAGCATGGACGTGACGGTGCATTTGCATTTCTATATCTTCACGCATGTGCTTAATTACCTATATATGGATAACCATCTCTTTTAGCTCAAAAACTGTAGCCACACCAGTGTGGCCCCCGCATAACCACGCAACTCTTTAACAGCACAAATCACTGAACCTCGTCAAATGGATCACTTCATATCTTTGAGTCTCTTCTGCCAATTCATAAATTGGAGTATCAAAAATTTCAAGTTTTAAACTCGAATTTCATGATTTCGAAATTTGAGTCAATTCCTTCAATTTCAAGTCACAGCCAAAACTTGTAAATCATTATTTGTGAAATTCCAAGTTTCAAACTCAAATTTGATAATTTTGAGATTTGCAGATCCGAGACTTTCAACATTTGGGAAACTGACGGCGTTCGAGTAGCATCCTAAGTTCTTCTGAAATATTAAGCTGTAAAGAGACATGTGCTAGTGAGGGCCAGCTGGTGTGATACGGTTTTGTTGTGAGATGTAAAACAGATTATTTGTACTTCCATGATATAATTATGCCAACATGCATGAAAGTGGAAAAACCATTTAGAAAGGCTAAATTATTGTTTTTTTAAATTTAACTAGATATGAGAAGGCTAATTCACCTTTCATTTCTTTTAGTTGAGTAGGGTTCAATTAGTTACACAAGATCAAGTTGGTAATCGGAAACACTTACGGATTTATTTTATTGAAATCGCCACTTGAAAAACAATAACATACATAAGAATTGATTCTTTATGATCCTTTTTCTTGATATTTAATAAATGGCCATTAGAAAACTGGTATCCTAAAATCACATGCTTTTTTCTGAAACTTAAGTGGCCATTATTGCTCCAATTAAGTAAGTTTATTTTAAGATCCTTAAAAAAGTTGTATAGTGTACCTACTTTCATAAATTAATTAAAATAAGTGTATTCTAGACTTTAACCTTTGCGATTTCTTCCTCCGTTTAATTAAAATATTTTAGGGATTTTGCAAATGTAAACAAGATTTACATATTTTAACTTGCTCAAAAAATTTACCCTGCAGATAGCACTTTAGCCACTAGCAGTCATTTTTTTCCTCCCAATTCAAAATGTCCATTTTTGTATCTAAATTGTGTTTAGTGTAGGTCATATCAACACCTTATATCCTGTTCTTGTAAACAGACACTGCAGAATTGTAAAAGTGGTCTTGAAGATGCCCTTTATGACTGTTTTGTTGGCTAATAAAAGTCGAATCCTGACTTTTATTAGAAAAAAATAAAAAATCGCATTTTTCTTGACAACTACGGGCGTGCTAAGCTAAGTCCATCGTTACAGGGTTTTTACGAGAACCATGTCCAATACAACAGTGCAAAAAAGGGACTTTGATTAAACTATGGGGCGTGAATTTGATTTAATTTGGAGAACTCACTGATATTGGCTTAAGTTTCTCCAGGTCCCCAAACCTAAAAAATTTTTTACGCAAAGTTGATCAATTAGCTATGTGCATATTAATTAGGCCTTTTCCCCCCAAATCTTTCACAATTTGAGACCGCAATTACCAATTCTAATTTCTTCTGCAATTTTTATGTTTGGGCCATGGCGTATGTCAAGAGCTTTAATTTAAGTCTTAACCACAATGTCTAGGGTATATGGTTCTTTGAATATTGTGTTTCCCAAAAATACATATTTGTGCAAATTAGCAAAATGTTTGGCATTGGTTGCCATGGCAACGAAATCAAAACTGATGGCAAATGTGTTTTTTTTTTTTTAATTTCCCCCCCCCACCTTCAACGCAAAATGTGCGCATGAATGTTCAACCGTATAAGAGAATGCAATCATAATTATTTAGTAGCGATGACCGGGTTTTGTCAGTTCCTTGACCTTAATTGACCCCTGATGACCTTGTCGTGACCTTTAAGATTTTTGGCATCAACAATCAACCCACCCTCCCAGGTGCATTTCCATACACCCATGTTTACCCCATTGACCTCCGTTGACCTTGGAATGACCTTATCATGACCGTTGATCCTACCAATACAAACTTGGTCTTTTGAACAGTCATTGGGCACCCACCCACCAAGTTTTCAGGAACTGTGCGACCCTCAGTCTCCGAAAAATAGACGCGGTCAGACCGACATACAGACCCGGTATTATTACATGTATAATAAAAAATCGGTTAAAATATAAAAATAATGGATAAGGATTATGACTTGTTTTGGAAGCCAACTACAACAGAATATAATAATCAAAATTATAAAAATAATATATTATACATGACGTTTTGGAGCCATCTGCAGCCTAAGTAATAATAAAATATTACTAATGATAGTAAGTGTTAACAAAATTAACATAATTTTATAGGATTATATAATGGACTGTTTGGATAGTATTATTAATGGGACTGCTTTGGCAGCCATCTCCCACCAAAATAATAAAAATAATAACCAAATGCATAGCTGGACAGACATCTTATTTTTAGTAATAAAAAATTAAAAAAATAATGAAACAACAAAAATGTAATAAAATATTGAAAACAAAAACAATTAATTCATGAAATTCAAATAATAATAAAAAAAAAACATTTATTTAATGAGTTAAAAAGTTCTACCATATAATAGTGTTTGGAAAGCCAACAGTCGTGTAACAACAACACAAAAAAGGTCAAACATGTGGGGGGTTGGGTTATATTACATATTGTAAGTCTTTTATGTTGTGGAAGCTAACGTGTATAACCCGCAGGGAGGAAGACCTTCACGATTAGGATTAGTTAGGATCAGACACTGCAACATCGTTGGCAGAAGTGTGCGGAGCGATAGGACGAATATGTTAAAAAATATAGGCAACTAGACGTAGACCTATAGAGTCCTTCCTAGCTCAGGCTAAAAAAATACACCCAACTCTCAAACCATGCATTTCATAGTTAAAATGATGGTGTTGATGACAGATAGGCAATGACCTGTTCCAAACCATTGAGCATACTACGGTTTTGTTCGTGCTATAAATAATCATAATATAAATGCATTTATATGACGCTCAAGCCACGTGCCTTTCTAATGTTGTTCCACAGCCTAGGGCCAATTACGTTGAACAATCTGTCTCCAAAAAACCGTAGCCTTCGTCGTGTACCATCAGAATTACTGTCCAACAAATCATACAAATTTAGACCATCAGTAAGGTATCGTATGATGGAGCCTGTCCGTAAAGAGACTTATACACATAGAGAAGGATTTTCTATCCGATACGTTCCTTAACAGGGGCAACCAATGAAGAGTGATCAAAAGTGTGACAAACTCTGGTTACGACCGCATGCGAACACCACACACGTGGCTTTATTTTGCAAGCGCTAGAGCCTTTTAAAACTGGTGCCATATAGTAATGAGTTGGCATAGTCAATGCTGGACAAGACCAAAGATCGTACAGCATGGTTGCAAGCAACAAAAGTGATAAACCTACGAATACGCCATAAATTACGAATATTGTAATTTACACTCTTACAGATGGAGCCAATCTCATTGGATATACTCATGGTGGAAACAAACATAACCCCAAGGTTTTTACACACACAGATACAGGAACAGAGGTGTCACCCAGATCTACTCGTATTGGAGGCAGATTTCAAAACCCAGGGGTATACATTCTGTCTTTTCTTGATCCATCTGCAGCATGTTATTTGACATCCGAGTGTTTATGTCAGATATACAGCTTGAAAGTTTTTGAAGAGCATGCTCACATTCACCTGGAATCTTTGGATTAAACTCACAGAAAAGCTGAGTATCATCAGCATGCGAGTGAAGGCTAACATCGTCATTCCTAATCCTAATAATGTCACCGACTGGACGAATACATTATGAAAACGTGTGAGCCTACAATGGAGCCCTGAGGAACACTACTACTACTACTTATAAGTCGGCATCAGCCGGGATCGAGCACGGATCATCCAGTCTCTACTATCCTGTATGCATGTCGCAAGCTCATTTGTGTCTACCACTCCTGCGTCCATTTTTAGGATGTCTACGTAAGTTTTTCGTTGTCCGGCTCTTGTCCGATGTCCTAGTGTTGGTTCCCAGAGAACGAGTCTACTGGTACACAGCTCAGGGTGGCGGTAAAAGTGGCCTGCAAGCTGCATCCTTCTTGATGCTGCATTGTCTCCAACTTAGGTAGTTCACCATAAAGCACAGAGTTATGAATCCGTTGTCTCTAGTTGATGTTAAGCACTGTCCTTAGCATTCTGGTGTAACAGCCATTGAGAGACCTCCAGAACTGGGGTTAATGACCATGCTTCACGACCATACAATAGTACTGATTCTACAGCTGCTGTGAAGAAGCTCAATTTTACTTCTCGGACATAGGCGCTTCATCTTGGTTAGGGTCTTTCCATGCAAGTGCCTTCCTGATCTTGTTATCGGCTTCTGTGGATTATATCCATGATCCAAGATATTTGAAGTCATCGACCTCCTTCAGGACTTCCCTGCAGCGGTTCTCAGCGCCTCATGTTCAGGTATATTGCGTGTCAATACCTCCGTCTTTTTGGCATTCAGGCAAAGCCCCATCTTATTGCATTCTGTTTCTACCCTCCGGAATAAATGCTGAGCATGCTGAATCAGGCTATACATAAGAGGCAAATGTCATCCGCAAAGTCCAAATCAGTAAGTGTGGCAGCCGGAACTCATCTGGACTTTCTTGGTGTTATTGTGAATCCAAGTTCAATTTCCATACTGCTTGTGGCACGCATTAGGGTATAATCAAGGACGATAATAAAGAGAAATGGTGCAAGTGCGTCTCCTTGCAGTACCTGAGGAACAGAGTATAGGTGAAAATATTCAGCTTGGACTTTCCATGCATGGTTAACCACACTCGGGTACTTCGCGGTCAGCGAGATATGATCTAAATCAGGCAAGAGTAGTGTCTGTTATACCAAAACTGGTTTCAAGCCTCTAAATCAAAATATCATGGTCAATGGTATCGAAGGCAGCACTCAAGTCAAGCAATACAAGCAAGTCAGCCGTATTAGCATCCAAGGCTTAAAGGATGTAATGTCTAACTTGGAGAAGTGCTCTCTCAGTGGAATGATAAGATTTGTATGCAGACAATGGCTCGCCAAGATCATGATCGCCAACATGCTGTACTACCCGACGTCATGCTGCCTTTTCAATCAATATGGCAATGAATTTGATATTGGCAACTGGCCTATAGCTCTAAGTACATCTTGATCCAAAGATAATGAGAATGCTTCAAAGTGTGAGGGAATATGCCTGTCAAAAGATAACTGTTTCTATCCTGGTGATGATAGGCATAAACATTTCAAGTTATGTTTAATGAGCCAGGAAGGAAGTGTGTCCATATAGTGCAAGCCTCGTTGGACATTTGGCCAATTATTTCAGCAACTTCAGAGTCAGACAGTGCTTTAAAACCTGGCATATAGCATTTGTAGCTATTTGTAAATCCTACGTACCAGCCTGGAGAAATTCTGCATTGACAGTCATATTGTACCTAATCTTTTCGGCACAACCGTATAGTTCCTATGTGGATTAACGGGAAAAATTGCGAGTTATTTTCGGTGAGCTATACCAGGGTCAATGTTATGTAAAATATTTGTCTTTGTTCCAAAAACATAAAAACAAATCTTAAAATCAATCTCTATTCCTTTCTGCGGATGATTTTGTTCGGATTATAAAAAAATCGAATGAAAATTGCTTTCTTTTATTTTGGGACCAAAAATCACAAAATTTTAGCAAAAGTCAGCAATTGGTTAAAATCTGCAATTTTGGATTGTTCCACCCTCCAAATTTCACTCCCCCCTCCCCCAATAAAATCGCCCCCAGAAAAAAGTCTGGCGCCGCCACTGAAGGGAACCCCTTTTCCAGTAGTCAAGTGTAATTTTGCACTTTGCAAAGTGTGGGACCAGGCCCTGTGTGGGACCTGAAAACCAAATTCATGTAAATCCAGGACACGAACGACCGCGGGAATCGAACTCGACTGGCCCTCCCATCCTTCGTGAGCTTTTGCAGTATAGACCCACCTCTCCAAGAAAGAAATCCACTTTCTTGTCAGAGTAGAGTTTGCATTGTTTACGAATTTCTCCCTGAACAAATTCCTTCCCTTTCTTTTCTTCGTAGCAGAGGAGTGGGCTCAAACAGCCAGCAACTAGCGCGTCCCCTTCATCGGCAACTTCTCTTGCCAAATTACAAGCGGCACTGTTCATATCTGCAGACTGCATAAAAATAAGAAAGGAACACAAGTATGATCGCTGACTAGTTAAATTTCTGAAATTTTTAGTACTTTCAGGACTATGTAGCTCTGAAATTGAATATTAAAGCATTCATCAAGTAATTTACATATGATGGTTTTTGTCTTATAAATGGGGAATTTCGACATTTTATTCTTTTTGTTAAATAAAAGATTTTAATCTGACAATTTTTCACATCCCGAGACAACCCGAGATTAATATTTTTTTAATCATTTGCTTAATTTTTAAACTAAACCATTTGGAGAAATCTAAAACAAGCTTAAGTTAGGTTTGCCAACGCCCAACGGGACTTGTCTGTAAAAGATCCACCGTATTTTACGATGAAACCGTAAAATATTTACGGTTATTTACATGCAAATTTTACGATTGACCGTAATTTTAAGGTGAAATACCAGTAAACCAACCATAAAAATAAGCGTTTACGGTAAAATACCGTCAAAATTACGGTAAACCGTCAAATTTACGGTAAAATGTTGGCAACCCAGTTGCCAGGTATTTTACCAGGATTATTCCCGCAATTTGAGGAAAACGTAGCTCCGGAGACCCCATTTTTGGACCTCAAATCAGCTCCGTGGCTCCAGAGCCTCAATTTTTGAAATCCGGGCGGCACATATACCCCCCGGGGGGCACTCATATATGAAAGTGACGGGGATGTGCGGATTGGACTTTCAAAGTAGGGGGCATTCGCTGAGGAACTTTAAGGAAAAAAGGGGGTCATTTGGTGAGGAGGAAGCAAAATTGGGGGTCAATCCACTGAGCTTCTCACATTTTTTGTGAAAAAAGGGGGTCATTCTCGAGGTGATAATCACTGAGCCTCTCACATTTTGTGAAAAAAGGGGGTCATTCTCGTTCAAATTCTAACCATTCAAACCCAGTTTATATTGTTATAACCTTAAAAGGGGCTTTCTGTGAGAGCATGAAATAGAAATAAGGGGGTTATTCAGTGACATTTGATTAAAAATGGGAGGCATCAACTGAGTAAAAAGAAAAAAGGGGGTCTTTCAGTGACAGTTAAAAAAAGGGGGTCTTTCTTTGACAGCAGGTTTTAAAAAGGGGTTCTTTCATTGACAGCAGGTTTTAAAAAGGGGGTCAATAGTGCCGCACATCCCCGTCACCTATTTTAGGGAGTGCCCCCCGGCATATACCTAGCCCTATACTCAAAATAAAAATGAGACCCCCCTTCCGGGGTACACCACTACCGATAGTTATATAAAACATTGTTATTTTCTCACTTTTAAATCATGTCGTTTAGTCTTCTGATAAACTTTCCTTGCTTCCACTCGGTCGTTGCAAAAATAGGTACATGTCTGTATGACATCAGCTCCAGCTCGCAAGAAATCGCGATGAAGTTGGCGAACTGTAGAAACAGAAAGAGCGCAGTTTTAGTGTTGGAGCCAGAAGTGGCCATAGGGATGATGTTGGGGGTGAAAATTGGTGAAGCAATTTTATAGCCGACGCATTACAGGGACCTGAACTTTTGATGAATATCGAGCGAGGAGCTTCAAGGGAATTGGGAAACTTGAATGTGGTGAAACCAGAGGAAACCCGCGTACCCGGCCATGACGCCTTGGAGCCGCTATTGAGTTAATAAATGTTTCTCTTTTAAATTTATAGTTACAAATGAAGAGTGTAGAATAAGAAGTATACTTATTTATCCACAACTTTAGTTTATAAGGAAAGGTACTCCATCTTTTTCAACAAATCAGTAAATGAACAAAATAACACTTTTTAATTTGCAATTTTGTATGTAGTTTTAATTTATGCCAAAGATGAATTGAAAATGGCAACGTTTGTAATCTGTAATTTTTTTTATAATATTGCACCATATTTACCTTAGCACTATTTTTACAATAATTAGGTACTTACCCTACACTTTTCAAATATAATATTTCTTGATGAAAGGTCCTTGAGTGTTCTCTCTATCTATAACGTTTATCAATCTGATAATTCATTTCTCCCCTTCCTCCTCCATTATCATCCTTTCCCCTTCCGTTTCCCTAACATTTTTGACGTGTCAAGTTAAAGAGACACTGGCACATTTGAAAAATAGTACGCCCTCAAGATTTTTCAAAATTGATATTTTTGCATGGTTGTAAAGCTTTTATATACATTAGCCCTCGACTGAAATGATTAATACCAAATCAGCGTCCTTATGGGTAAACAGAACGATTTTATAATTAATGTCGCCGGCGACATTAATTCAGCAGGCGACGGAAATGGCGTTTATATGGCACGCTCCACGTATCAAATCATGCCGAGTTTCATGCGCTGTATATCGAGTTTACCCCGCTATTTGTCGAGTTTACAGCGCTGCCTATCCATTTTGAACTCTATGTGCCGAGTTTCATAAATCATGTCCAGAATAAATCATGTCCAGAATAAATCATGCCGAGTTTTAAAAAACTGGACATGATTTTTTTCAACATGTGCAAACTGGACATGATTTTTTTCTCAACATCAGCAAACTCGACACGATTTTTTTTCTCAACATGAGCAAACTCGACATGATTTTTTTTACACATACACCAAAAAATCATGTCGAGTTTTCCTCATGTTGAGAAAAAATCATGTCGAGATTTTGAAACTGGACATGATTTATGTCAAACTCGCCATATAGAGAGCAAAACTCGATGTATAGAGGGCAAACTGGACATATAGCGCTGTAAACTCGACATATAACGCTGCACACTCGACATATAACGCTGCACACTCGACATATGGCGAGGAAAACTCGATACACAGCGCGTGAAACTCGACATGCGCGGGAAAACTCGCCATGATTTGACACGTGGAGCGTAAAACTGGACATGATTTATGTCAAACTCACCTTTTTTTTTTTTTTTTTTTTTAGAGGGCAAACTGGACAGATAGCGCTGTAAACTCGACATATAACGCTGCACACTCGACATATGGCGAGGAAAACTCGAAACACAGCGCGTGAAACTCGACATGCGCCGGAAAACTCGCCATGATTTGATACGTGGAGCGTGCCATACGTTTAACACAAGAAAACGAACGCCGTATGCATGTTTCCCACGGCATGTACCTTGTTTGACCGGTCTGTGACCTTTGTGGTTTAATTATCAATGAGTACGAGTCTATGATATTCATGTAATATACACATTTGTTGATTAAAGTTATGGGGAAACTTAAAAAGTCTTTAACTTCTTATTAACGTCCCTATCTGTTTTTGAGTATGTTATTTTTATGTGTAAAATGTTTCTCTATTCTTCCAATGGCCTAGACTATCATTTGAGAGCAAATTGAAGAAATTCACGAATATTTACGAATGTACCTGCGTCTGGATATAGAACGGTTGCTTCTGGTATCCACGAGCCTACTGAAACGTATCCCCGTTTTTCCAAAGTCATAATCATGCTGCCATCGCCCACGACTACTCCTCCTCTCAGTCGCTGGAGAATATCCATTTTGGTAGACTGAAAACGATGACAAATAACAAACCAGTGAGATTTTGAATCTTCTTTGGAAGCTTGTATTTTTCTCATTTCATCTGCAAAAATATTTGACGGGGTTTAGGGGGCATGAGCATGAACGTGCGCGGTGATGAAAGTGCACAAGGGTGAAGTGCCATGAGAACTACAAATGTTCCAACTTATTATGTAGTTAATAGAATTCACTTTTGGGAAAAATATGTCTTCTAGTATCAATGTTTATAAGTTTAATATGTTATACAATGCAAAATTTTGTGCGAAATCTAACTTTGGGGAATATCAGACTTATGTTCCTTTTTTTTCGTAGATGTTTTTTTCTGCGCTTTCTGAATGATCTTGAAAGCCACTTGCTTACAAGATGACTCAGCGATTTCGAAATATATTTTTGGAGGGTCCACATAGTGCGAGGGGATTTAGGAAGAACAAGGGGTCTGCTCTTAATAATAGGACTTAACATGTTTAGCCATTGTCATCGATTCATAAACACAACTCCCAAGTTCTTATAGTTGGAGATCGAGCGATGATACTCTTTCCAATTTTGATGGAAAATCAGGAAGCAGCCGATGTATAAACAAGATGAACAATGAAGAACTGGTCTTATCATTGTTAAGATTTTTAACTTATTTTCAGTCATCCATGGCTGTTTCTGATATGCAAGTGAAAGGCTTCTGTTCAAATGCATGTTCAATCCCTCCCTTTGCATTGGGATCAAGATTAGTTACGCTGTAACATCATTGCATAAGATGGTACATGATGTCATATGTGCGGATAATGGATCCAGGCAACACGTTATATAGTATGAAGAAAAAGGGGGACAACGGACGGAGCTTGTGGAAGTCAGAAAAATAAGTTGTGGTAGGAAGAGCAGGCATCGCCAAAAACATTACACCGGTAAGAGCCGGGGGTTTGTAAATACCTGTCCGACGAAATCCAGTCAAGAGCAGTACCACAAAATCCCAAACGTGTGATGAGCGTTTCACAGTTTAATGAGTGATCGGACAGTGTAGAACGCAGCGGGAAAGGTTAATAAAACCACTGCGAGGCTTTTGTTGTAATCCATGGCATTTAGAAATAATCAGATTGACGGGAAGAAGAGCCGTTTCTGTGATGTGGGAAATGCGTATGCGGATTGCAGAGGTTCTAGGAGCCCATGTGTCTTGAGAGGGTCATGGATTTGATTACAGACAACTTTTTCAATGATCTTAGAAAAATAGCTAATGTTCGACACAGGCCGGTAGTTTTTCAACACTCTTTGTCGACGAAGAAGCTTTTTTCAAAGTGGTGACACAACCGCCTTCCGGAGCTTAGAGGGAAATATGCCAGTCTTTAAAGAAAAATTAATGATCGATGTTACAGATTGAGCAAGAGTCTGAATGTTTTTCCTCTAACACACATTGGGAGAGTGTCTAAAGCACAAGATTTTGATGGCATAGGACATAATCGATTTTGCTATTATCATCAAAGTAACCTGACAAAATGCCGTTAGGGAGGCATTTTGCTTTGGTGACTAACACAATACTCCTTGGTAGGTTGTTGTGTATTTGAGGGACAATAATCAGATTCGTATCAAGATTCATTTCTTATCTTACTGACCTTTTCATTAAAGAACCTGGCAAAAGAGTTGCACATTCAAGACCTGAAGTATAATCAGGAAAGCTCTTAGCCATACTATTCAAGAGTTGATTTAAAAAGTAAGACATTTAGTATTTTTATTTGCATTTTGAAGCTTTTCATGGTAATAGTTTTCCCTTGGCAGAGTCAATAAGTTTACTAGTAACTCTTAATTGCTCCACATATAGGGCATTATGATCAGATTCACTCACTTACTACTTTTTAACCACCTTCGTTCATCGTACGCTCACGTCTTAGCTGATTATGTTATCATTGTACCAGCGGGACGTGGACTTACTTGCGAGAGCGTGCTGAGGAGGGGCCCATGGTGTATAGCACTTTAAATAGTAGTGTCAAATCTCCTAAGCATCTCATCAGCAGAGCCTTCGCTAGATTCCAGGTCACTCAGATGTGAAGGCACAATCGGTGCAAAAACAACGTTATCAATTACCCTTAAAGTTTCTTACAGTTTTCATTATTTTCACTGGTTTGGTTTTCAGTTGACGATAATTCAATAAGTTTATGATCCGATCCGAGGCTGGGTAAAACAGCCTTACACTTCTTTACAATGGTTTCTTCAAACATTGATATGACGAGGTCTAACATGAAGTGTTACCTTCTGTGTGTAGGGATCGGCAATCTGTTGTCGAAAAACCATTTATGTAGACAAAGTTGAACCCAGAAAGCGGGAAGGCCGGGTTGGAAGGGGTGTTTGACAGTGCACGTTGAAAATCCCCAAGAAGTTATTGTCATGCATGGGAGATAAAACTAATTTCGGTGAGGAAAGTCTCAAATTCATCCGTTGAAATTGGTTCACCGTAAAACCATTGCTGTTGACGGGGGTGGCCGGTATATAGAAATTTGAGTACTAATTCCAGCACTCTAATGATCACACAAGCATGTTCGAAAAGGGATCGTGTGTCGATACCAGTAGGTTACTTTGAATACTGAGACTAGATTTGTAAATTATCCCAATTCCACAGTGTTCGTCAGATAATCTAGGATAGTGAAAAAAGTATGAAAACCTTTGGGGGAGCATTTCATTTATAACCACAGGGTCATTTTCTGCCAGCCATGGTCTCTGTTAATACCAAAATATCAACGGTCATTGGAAATGACGGTTCAATGGATAGATGTTAGTTTATTTGCCACTGAACGGGGTTCCAGGCGAATATTTGAAAAGTTTGTCATTGTGCTTAGGTATTTCACGAAGAATATTAGGATCAGACGCCGATTTGACAGTGTGTTTGAGTAGGAGTTCTACAGTTTATCAATACAGGAATATGCTCTCTTTGGGAACAATGTTGCGCCCTTTACCTCTCTTTTTCGATCGTTTAGATTTTGGTCGTTCGGTTTTGGTTTCTGCGGTGGTGCATGAAACGGAACATGGTGCTTTAAAAGATCTAGGAAATGCCTAACTGGTACCAAAGTTGTTTCTGAAATGACCAAGTCAATTTGAGTTACGGTACCTGGGTGGAATAGACCCCAATGAGAGAAAAGAAGGTATAATCAGCTGTATATGTGGACGAATGATCAAACATTAGCCTTTGTGTTTGATGATCAGTTGCGTAACATGATTGTGAGCCGAGTATTGAGTATCGATATATTCTCACATCACAATATCTTGGATATATACTGACAATATTCTCTTAACGTACTCAAAACCCAGGAGTGGCAATGGTTGTGGGGTTTGTATTAATAATATAATAGGGCTGTTTTGAAATTAGAGTGTATTGGTGCGCATGGATACAGAGCGCATAGCTCGTAGCCATGCGCGTATGTTCAGGTATTATTGTTTGATAGAGATTACTTTTTTGCAGGGGAAGTTTTCTGGAGTTTTGAGTTATGCACAGGTAATTTAACAGAAGCATTTGATGATGTGAACTTTTAATAGAAGTGACGATGAAAAAAGTGGCAACGGACGTGGGCCCTGGGGCCTAAACTGTTGGAGTAAATTTAAGCCACAACTTACAAATGTAATGATATTACACGGCGTAGGCCTATTATTGCATGGCTGTAGCATAATTTAAAATTTGAGTGGTTGTTACGGACTATGGTGTTATACTAATGATAAGGCTGTGGTATTGTCATGTATTATAGCCAATTTAGAATTGTGTTCACGACAGTCGTGCATTATAGCCTTGCATTACTCTAAAATAATATTGGAAATACATTATTTGAAAAGGCCCATGGTTGGATCGAACATGTGATACCTGCATACCTGCCGTGGGCTTGAATGTTTATTTTCGTTCGCCGGGAACTGTAACATGATATTTATAGAGCCAAAAAATGAGGTGCCAATTTTTTCGAGTGTGTGTTCATCATTTTACAGGCAAATTAAATAAGTATGAGACAGAATTCAAATTAAAATACACCAGTACACAACCCCACAAATCAAAAAGTTTAGCTCCCTTTTTTGTTAATTATGTTAAAAACAAGAAGAATGCAACACATTCCAGCAATATTCAAGATGGAGTCCAAAAAATTAAAAATATTTAAAAATGCGGCATATTGAGCCAAAACTAATATTTATGATGAATAAGATAAGACATATATTTTCACGAGCCTATCAGGAAAACTCTTATCAAGCATGATCTGGCTTCAGATCCAGGAGATGGGCTGCTAAAGTGTCTCAAAAAAGTCCACAAAATGGCAAAATTTGTGAAGAAAATTCACAAGTTTGACTAGTTATACTAATCACTCTGTGGAAGAAAACCACGTAATTTTATTTTAAGGGTGTCCATAATTGTCAGGCATATAGTTAATATGTCCAGCTTGCCTTAATTCCAAGATGGCAGCCAATATGGACGCCTTCAAATTTCGTTAAAAACTTAATCTCCAATTACCCATCTGGAAATTTAGTTATGTTATCAGAAAATCACGATAATAGAAAGTATACGAATTTTAGTATGAAATAACATAACCTTGACAATAGAAACTCATATCTAGTATTAATTGGTTTGTTAACAATACTCAAAGAAAAATTATGGCAATATTCCTTCCGTTAAGTTCTTTTAAACCCTACCAAATGCCATGTCTTGTCTCACTTGACCAACATCTTAAAATTTAAGCCTGATAACAAATAAAGTAATATTTATATAATTATCTAGTGATAACAACTTGTCTCATACCCCAATGTATACCTTTATAATAATTTCTGGATGATACATAACTAAATATAATACAGACATATGGTAATTTGTAGCTTTTGAAAAGTCTGAAACGGCAGACGTATTGGTCGCCATCTGCGATTTATCCATTGTTATCAAAACGGAAACGACAGACACAAGTTTCTAATGGTCAAGGACATAATCTTATACTTTAATATGCACATTTTGTAATATTTTGATTTTGGCTGGTATAACCAAATATATTACATTTAATATGGTAATTTTAAGGTTTTCAAATGCGCCCATTTGGCCGCCATCTTGAATTTGAAGACGCTATCAAGATGGGAACGCCAAGAGTTTGTAATGGTCAAAGAAATATATCCCACCCTTTCAGTTAAACCTTTATGGTTCTTGAGCGTTTTCTATAATTTTTTTAATGACGTCATATTCATTTGCATAAATAATATATTATAAATGCTCAGAAAAATTGGCACCATGGATTTTTTTTGATAATGTGGTTAATGTATATTGGAATCCAATAAAAATTAGAAAATAAACACGAAAGGCCCACGGGAACCAGCTTCCTTTCCATACGGCCCGAACTAAATATCTCGCACGCGGTAGTTTTTGACCACCACTCATGCTCCAGGAGCAGGTCTCCCTCGCTAACCTCAAAGGGCAGCTATTTTTTTCTTATCTTTTTTTGGACTTAGAATTTTTCCCTCTAACCTGAAAAAATAATGAAAATTTTATATATTTTAAAAGTGGCAGTAGTGAGATTCAAACCCGAGAGCCACTGTATCATGAGGTCAGCTACCTAACCACAAGACCAGCGAGGATTGGTGTGCCAGATTTGCAATTCTAATCCTTGATAACATTTACGGAATAAATCGCTACTGCTTTGTGGTCAGCACTCAATATAATTAATAGCTCCACTCTGAAATGGTTGCCACAACCTATGCTCCAGGAGCATGAGTGGTGGTCAAAATATCACACTCGCTAAATATCTCTGTCAGCTCTGCAGAAATTTTAAAACCCCAGCTAGCTAAATTGTCAACGAAGAGCAGATATTTGTCAGGACGGCCTCGTTGGGTGCGCCTGAATCCCATCTCACTCATGAGGACCATGGTTCCTAAATTCCATCTCACTTATGAGGACCCTCTATAGTAAACCCACTAAATGTCCTTAATTTTATAGTACAATTTTATACTAGCATTGCAAGCCCCTATCTCACTCATGATGAGGACCCTGCATGGTTCCTAAATTCCATCTCACTTATGAAGACCCTCTACAGTAAACCTACCAATTTTGTTTAACTCTATATTTCAGGTAGTTAGGAAGTCCAGCCTATGGGAACTACAATTACTAACTTGTTAAAATGTGTCATTCATGTATCTTCATTTCCAAATTCATTCATCGTATTAAATTAACTTAAATTAGCATTGACGATTTCCTTCCTATAGATCACAACGTGGTCCGCGATTTCAATTAACATTTACAACTGGTTTTAAATTGTATATTCTCCTGGAACTGCTGTCTGGAGGAACTTGGTATTTTACTCAAGTTTCGGAGTTGCAATCTCTGCTTTAATTTCGTATATTCCTCCTTACTGGATCTGCTGTCTGGGGGACTTGGTATTTTACTCAAGTTTTGGATTTGCAATTTAATGGTTAACATAAATATTATTAAACAAAGTACTAGTACTATATTTTGCCAATGCGTTTACAATGCACAGAGTTATGTAATTGAACGGATGTAGTTAGAAATTCCACACTCAGTCAGACATCGCTACCGCAAATTTGTGTCGGTCCAGATTTTTCTGTCTACTACCAAATGTCCTAAATTTAATTCTACAATTATATCTCACTGATGAGGACCCTGGTTCCTAAATCCCATCTCACTAGAGCGATCTGGGTGAATGTAAGGGGTTCCCAAAAATAAGCTCCCCTTAACACTAATAAGTGATCAAGGTTGGTGGTCAAGGGGGGGGGGGGGGTCCATATGGACCCTAACCTAAAAGATGCATTTCCCATAGGAATATTTCAATAAAACTCATCGCATTTCAAGACTATCTAAAACATTAACGCAAGAGTTCCATATGTACCCCCCTCTTCGAAGTTCTATGTACAAATTCTTTTATTTCTGGGTTCGCCTTAGGTTAGGGAATTGGTACGTGTAAAGGCCAAAAATAAAAATAATTTGTTTTTCTGTACAATTTTAAAAGGGGGGTACATATTGAACTCTTTCCATATTAAGCACCAGAAAAATTGAAAATTTCTTTGACCTTGAAATTAGGGGCAACACATTATTTTTTCATGAGTGCCAATTTTCAACCAAAAAGAGGCCATTTGTTTTCCTCACACTTATGAGCGACTGATACTCCGTACACCGTGCGTCCACTCGAAAGTGCGGGCAGGCACCGGCAGGGGTTATCTAAGATGATACTAGTAGTTGCTTAATTAGAATAGATTAATTACTATATGTTACCAACAGAAACGGGTGTTAGATAATTTTACTATTTTACTAACTGTTTTTCCGACAATTATATTTACCAATCAATTTGTAACAGGGTGTTCCATATATAGAGACCCATGCATGACCCGGGAAACGAAGGATGGCGGATTTGTTTCATTTTTAAGATGTGGCAAGTCCAACCAAGTTATGCACAGTGATGACATTAAAAAATCTCTCTACCCCCCTAGGCTGCAATCAGTACCCCCTAAATGACCATACAAAATTGCTTTTTCACACAAGTAAAAAAGTGAAAATTGACAGCTTGGGCCCATCAAAGGCACATAAAGGTATTCTTAATGAAAACCAAACTTATCATATGGTGCAATATTTGATTCTTTTCATTGTGAATGGTTCAGCAAAGTTAAAACTTAATAGGTTTATTCCATTTTTTAGGAGGGGTGTTTTTCCTAATATTTCAATTTTGAAAAAAATGTAAAAAGTACGATTTTTTTACCATGTTTTGATACCCAATTAACAATTTTCATACCTTTGAAATTTCATTATTTTTCATATAATGTAGGTATAATCATATCTTAATCAAATAAAAAATTCAAATCACGGAGCCCTTTGTACTTTAGGAGTCACATAGCCTGAAAAAAGAGCAGTTTTTAAAATTCAAAAATGTACATTTTTGTAATATACTCAAATTATATATAAACTTTTTTTGTTAAGAGGTATATTTTAAAGAAGAAACTAATATTTTTCCTCAGAATTGAAATGAATGCCCCTATCATGAATTTCAATTGTGGTGGATGGGTTATCTCCTACTTTGTCCAGGGGTGTCCCGTGAAAATCCCTTGAAATTGCCTACAATGATATTAGTCTATGGATAACGCCTTATGAGTACGCATACCTGATCCATGGCAACCCAGATGAATGGAAATGGAAATTTATTGGCCAATAGTATATAATGCGGTGCGCCGCACGCACCATCAACACATATTATTAAACAAAGTACTAGTACTATATTTTGCCAATATGGCGTTACAATGCACGAGTTATGTAATTGCACGGATGTAGTTAGAATTCCCACACTTCAGATCACAGACATCGCTAAATTTAACCCCCACTACCAAATAAACAGGCAAATTTGTGTCCGGGTCCCAGATTTTTTCTTTCTACTACCAATGGTTCCTAAAATTTATTCTACAATTATATCTCACTGATGAGGACCCTGGTTCCTAAATCCCATCCTCACTAGAGCGATCTGGGTGAATGTAAGGGGTTCCCAAAATAAGCTCCCCTTAACACTAAAGTATCAGGTTTGGTGGCACGGGGGGGGGTCCCCATATGGACCCTAACCTACAAGATGCATTTCCCATAGGATATTTCATCAAACTCTCGCATGTCAAGACTATTCTAAAACAGTAACAGCAAGAGTTCATATGTACTCCCTCTTCGAATTCTATGTAACAAATTCCTTTTATTTCTGGCCTAAGGGGTGGTATTTTGTAAGTGTAAGGCCAAAAATAAAAAATAATTTGGTTTTCTGTACAATTTTAAAGGGAAGGTACATATGGAACTCTTTCCATATTAAACAACAAAGAAAACTTGAAAAATATTATTTGACTTGCAATAGCGGCGAAACATTTAATTTTCATGAGTGCCATTTTTCACCAAAAAGAGGCCATTTTGTTTTTTTATTTCTAACATTATCCTTAAAATTTAAACTAGTAGTTGTTTTTTAAGTTACGAATAGATTAAATAACTATAATGTTTTAGCCAAAACAGAAACGGGTGTGTTAGAAAATTTTACTATTTTTTTACAAATCTTTTTTTCGAGCAATATATTTACCATTCTTTGTAACATGGTGTTACGATATTATGAGAGACCCATGCAGTACCGGAAAACGAAGGTTGGCGGATTTTGTTTCATCATGTTGTGAAGATTGTTGCAAGTCCACCAAGTTATGCACAGTGAATGACATTAAAAAAATCTCTCTAACCCCCCTAGGCTGCAGACGACCCCCTAAAATTACCAATAAAAATGCTTTTTCAACACGGAAAAAAGTGAAAATTGACCACTTTGGGAAAGGAAAAAAAAAGAACACAAAGGCACTAAATGTATTCGTAATGAAACCAAACTTATCATATGTCAAGATTGGATTTCTTTCATTGTGAATCTGGTTCAACAAGTTAAAACACAAAACCAAACCCACAACCGACCAACAACAAACCATTATACATCTAATACCACACCCACCCCAACACATTTCATTGAAAAAATATATTCCAGTTAATCCACTTTCACCTCACAGCCCCCACCAATACCATTACCCATTAGGTTATTCCATTTTTTAGGAGGGGTGTTTTCCTAATATTTCATTTGAGAAAATGTAAAAAAGTACGATTTTACCATTTTTGTACACAATTTGAGACAATTTTCACTTTTTAGTGGAAATTCACACTTTTTATTTTTTTACATATAATGTAGGTATAATCATATCTTAATCAAATAAAAAATTCCAATCACGGTAGCCCTTTGGTACTTTAGAGGAGTCACATACCCTAAAAAAAGCAGTTGTTCAAAAATTCAAAATGTACCTTTATTGTAATGAACTGAATTATATATAACAACTTTTTTGTTAAGAAGTATATGTTAAAGAGAAACTATGATTTTTCCTCAGAATTGAACTGAATGCCCTCATCAATGAATTTTTCACTTTTGGTGGATGGGTTATCCTACTTTGTACAGGGTGGTCCTTGTAAATCACCTTAAAATTGCCTACAAATGATAATAAGGCTATGGAATACCCCTTATGAGGTTACTCATACTGATCATGGCAAACACCACCAGATGAATGTAAATTGGAAATTATATTGCCAATAGTATATAAACTGCTGGTCCGCACACCACACACATATTACCCCCACATGCACTCACACTCTCGTGTGACACATTCACACAAACACAGAAACACAAACCCTCACCTGGGTCATGTCTACCACAACACTCCCATGTACACTACTGCACCCACACACACAACCACCCCTACACCACCCACACACTGCCAACAATCTGGGACACAAACCCAAGCAAGCATCAGCCGGCAACATCCCGCTGAGCTATTGTTTTGAGTGTCAGTGTTTCAATAAGAGTCTCTTCAACAGAATTTAGTCTGCTTCCTGTGGAAATTTTGATATTCGGGTTTAGTTATAAGGTTTTAAAACAAAATAGTACCGTTAGAAGGTTTTTTTTCCTGTTGAAACGGTTTCGGGGGTGGTATAAAAGGGTACCATTTTAGACAAAAATTTCTACAGGTCATCGATTTTTTTTGGGGAAATGCGAAGTAAATGCCCGTTTTTTGAAATGGCAGCAGTGCGGGACCTGCTGTTGGTGTAATCCATGCACCGCAGGAATTTGGCTGGCTGCTGTGGCACTCATGCCCTGTCCACAAACACCCCGCCCACATGCCCCCAACATAGGCCAAACAATCTCTATTTAAGAAGGCCACGTCCCTGTCTGTTCACGATGTCTGTTCCGCCTTTTTTCTCGGAGGTCAGTGGTTTTACGCTCCCGAAACTTGGTGGGTGTAGATTGACCAGGTGTAGAAGTAATTAGTGTCCGGCGTACTCACAGTACAGTTTAGAAGTAAAATTATAGTCCGGCGTACTCACATTCCGGCTACAACGGTAAAGCATAGGGCACTCAATTCATTGACTCTTCACGCAACATTAGTTTTCATGCTTTATTCCGTTATCGTCTATGGAGCCCGACTATGCCTCCCGCCGGACTAAAAATCGTTTGCTTTCACACCGACAAGATCAAGTTCGATTGGTTAGTGGATGCATGGCCCACAAGCCAGGTAATCGCGAAAAAATGTCAATTTAAGTATAGTACTTTAAAAGGCCAGGTTAAGCGCGAATGTCGCGGACTGCCTAGTTTGTGAATAAATTAGAGTCAACCATGAGAGAACAAAATGTATCTTTTTACCCCACCCAACACGGAATTGTTCAGACGCTAAAAATGTACACCTTTTTACATGATCCAGATAATTTATTCCTATGGACATCAACGAGTTTGCACAAAAATTAGGGAAAAGGACCTTTGAAAAGTGGAATGACTATGTGAGGTTCCAGTGGGTGAAGTTATAGTCTGGGGTACTGAGTAATGGTAATCTTTATCCCAATTTCAAATTGTAGGTTTTTCGTAAGGACACTCTGAGAAGAAAATGTTATCTCAATAACATGTGGTATTGAGGAGAACAAAATGGCGAATGAATAGTATGATTTGTGTAGTAATAAGGTAAATTTGAGCACATTCACTATGAAAACTTTGATGAAATTATACATCCCCTGGATACTACTCTACTCTCTGCGGTCCCCGGGTTTCGATATCACCTGGGTTTCGCGATCACCTGGGTTTTTCGCGATCACCTGGCTTGAAAGACCCGTCATCAACATCGACTCCACCAAGTTTTCATTTCCATACACCAACGTTTAACCCATTTGAACCTCCTTTGACCTTGAATGACCGCGATGACCTTTGATCCACTAAGCAAATCAAACTCGGTCTCGACGGTCAAGGGTGCAAACCCACCCACAAAGATTCAGGAACGTGCGACCTCGGTCTCCGAGAAAATCGACGCGGTCATACAGACGGACGACATACCTCCGATGTCCATACACTCACGTTTACCCCATTTGACCTCCTTTGACCTGATGACCCCGATGACCTTTGACACATCCACATAAGGCATACAAACTCGGTCTTCGGAAGTTCAAGGGCTACCCACCCACCAATTTCAGGAACGCGCGACCCCTCAGTCCTCCGAGAAAATCGACGCGGTCATACAGACAAACAGACGACAGACTACCGATGTCCCTATAATATGTTTACCCCATTTGACTCCTTGACCTGAATGACCCGAATGACCTTTGATCCACTAACCAATTACACACTCGTCTTCCGTTCGGTCAAGGGGGACCCACCCACCAAGTTTTCAGGACCGTGCGAACCCTCGTCTCCGAGAATAGACACGGTCAGATAGACAGACAGACAGACAAACCACCGTATAATATATGATATACCATATGTCGGTTATTCGGTATACATTACACTCCTCTAAAAGCCTGGCTATCAACTACTGGGGGGGGGGGAAATTATTCTTGCCCCCGGCCCCCCACTCGAAAGATCCTGTAGCCAGGATTTGGACGGAATATCTTTGTGTCCCTCCCCACTCAAAGATCCTGGGCATGCACTGATAATACAGTTGGAAAGTGTTACTTCGATTGAAAAAAATCCCATCGAATAATGGATCAAACCCACAAAAGTCCCTAGTATCAAATTATGGAGTGGCAAACATGAATTTACTGACCAATCATTATGGTAAAGTGGATAGGTAAAAACCAAAATAGTGAATGTCTAATTTGCAATTGTTCTTATAATATTGTCAATATTGGCTGATTGAAAAAAAATGCCTGAAAAAAAAATTACATTCGTTGAACGAAGGGTTAATAATATGGATTGTTTTGTGTAACAGAGATACTGGAGAAGGAAAGAAAGCAACAATGGTAAGGTAACTAATCCTTTTCATTATGGGGAAGGTTTTTCTGGTAGTCAAATACGCGCTGAGTAATAAATAATAAAACCTTTCTGGAATTTATCAAGCTACGAAATCTGAAAATAAAGTGGTTTCAGTTTTTTTGGTTTTTTTGCTTTGTCAACAGCCAAAAGTAAACATGCATTGCAGCAGTTTCATACCCAGCCTTTGCATATGGGGGGGAGGGGAATTAAGGGTATCAAGGCATTTTCTGAGGGGGGCCGAATTTGGGCCTTCTCCCCAGACAAAGTACTAACGCTTTGTGGGCTAAAATGAGTGTAAAAAGCAGTGTTTTCATATGTAGAATTTTTTGTGAGATCACATTGACCCTATAGGTGAAATTTCCCTGTGCCATGTATGATTGACTTCAAACCAACACCCTCTGCTCATGATTGGTAAAAGTGTTAAAACACTAAGCACTGAATTATTCTTTTACTCTATCATTACATCACACTCAACTCACTCACTCACCCCTCACTCAACACACACACCACACACACTACAACCCACACCCACACACACACACACACACCACACACACACACACACACACCACACACACACACACACACACACAACACACCATACATATATATATATATATATAATATCTAATATATATATATATAAGAGTATATAATCTAAATAACAGTGGTATTTCAGTTGACTATCTTTGGAATTAAAAGTGCTCAAATCCATTACCTAAGAGAGCGTAATGACAACAATTTCAAATATACGCTTCTGCAGCACCCGTTACTCCATAGTTTTCACGAATACCCTCACCTACGATCATCGGGTATCCGATCCTCAGACGGATATCCGTCTAGGGGCGCAACATTCATACTTTGAAATTTTATATAATCATATAGTATATAGATCTAGATATATCTAATCTATCGAGTCTAATAATAATAATATATTAATATCATATATATAATCTCTATAATATAATTATAGCTCTTAACATGTCATATTTCTTGCATGGAAATAAATCAAGCATTCACAACCCATAGAATCATACGTTTTTACTACCTATTAAACCCAAGACACTCGATCTTCTTTTCAGCATATGCAAGTGTATATTGTGTAGAGGTGTGTAGTGGTTGTGTGTTTGCTCAGACACACAGATAGTTAAGTATGTGGAAGGTGGCGGGAGAATAAGTATGTGTCAGAGGCATGTTATGGGTTAATGGTGGTGCAGTGGGCTTACCTACACCCTTATTGCGGGACCGGTGGTCACAAGGATTCCCAAAATGTGTATTTGTGCCTCTTTGACCATTGGTTTTAGAGTTATGGGGAACAATGGTGCTAAAAATCAAAAAGGTCAACTCAAAATTAAGGAATAGTTTGTAGCATCTGCACTGCATAGTTATCCTGCTATGTGACAAAATAGGTCACATGGCAAACATAATTCCAATTGCATTGACCTTCTTTGACTTTATCTTTGGTAAGTAAACATTTTAAGCATAATCAACTATAAACCCTTTTGTGAGTCCTCATTCCTCAGCCAATATTTTGCAAAGGCATTAAATATCATCAGAGTGACTTTCAATGTTTGACCCCTGTACAATTGGGGGGGGGGGGAAGTTTGGACCTTTTTTTTGCACATTTAGCCATTTTTTACCCAATAAACTCTAAACCCAATGGTCGTAATGGTACATAACTATACATTTTTGGAATCCTTGTGCACTAGACGGACAATATGACATACATTTCAACATGATGTGAGTATTTTGAAAAATTTGACCCACTTGTAACTTAATTAGCCCCTATTGAAAAATTGGACAACCAACACCAATTTGACACCACTAACTACTTGCCTGATGTAAGAGGTCCTCATACTACGACGAAAGGTGTCAAATCGTGAGATTGTGATGACAATGAAACGATGGTTTTTTTTTGAAAAAATTGGTTTGTTTTTATTTAAATGGAAAGTTTGGGTGTTGATTTCTGGATTTGTGAAGTATGTACGAGCTCAGCTATCACACTCTTCAAGATGTAATGCGGAAATTGGCGCGTTCCAGAGAGAGGAGTTTTTTTTAAAATTGTTGTATATTCTTGTAGGACAATACAAATATGTGTACTGCCACAAAGGAAATTAGTGACGGTTGATTTCCCCCGATCCCCCTCGGAGCCGATTCTGTGAACTGAGGGTAGTTGGGCTAACGTACCGGTGGTAACAGTCAGGACAGAATTAGCCGACCAATGCGAGTCTATCAATTTTGTCAATCCGCGCGAGCGCGAACTGTGATTGGTTTAATGTGTAGTATGGGCGGTTCATTTCGACAAAAATATGATTTGAAAATTGTCACAAACATGATCTATTTTGAGTACCGGTTTTCGACAACATAAGGAAAAAGACGATACGCATAATTCACGTAAGTAACTTCTTCTGTGTCTACAGCTTTATTGTTCACAATTATTCTTCACGCCTGACAATTTATCTGCACAGTCCAATTACGGTTACGTTCAGACGCCTCAAATTTGTCGCCTATTTTGTCCCCGACTATAACAGCCGGTAGTTCGAGGTTACTCTAACTGGACGCTCCATATTGCGCCCGGGCTATGACGTGTCAAGCTAAATAGGGGGGCGGTTACATGGAAGAGCTTTTTGACGAAAATAAACCAATGATTGCAGCGCCCGAAGGACGAACCTGTCTATGATTTTGTGTGGCATTTCCCCCCAATAATTATGTTCGTGTTTTTAGCTGAAATATTTTTGTAGATGATAGATAGTCATCTCGCAATACCTCTTTCTCTGAAGATCGGCAGTAGTTATTACGTGTTTACATTGAAAATACCCAGAATGCGTTGCGGTAAGTTAGCGAAACGTTACACAGCTAATTGACGCCTGAAATGGACAGCTTACCGCAATAGCTCTGTCCATTGATTCATTAAAGTAGGTCCTGTTGGTGTGGGTTCGAATTCCACTTTGGGCTGATTTTTTTTTGGGGGGGGGGTTATATTTCTTTGTTTAATTGTATTTTTAGAAATTTTTATTGTTTGGGTGTAACAGAGATTTTTTTCGCATATGACCATCACAAAAGTCATACATATAGGCCTAAAGCATACCAAAAGAAATGAACACAAATAAAAATTAATAAAATAACAAATGGAATGAAATAAAGAAAAAGATCAGTACAAATTAAATATAATAAATAAAGAAAACGAAAAATAATAATAAACGGATGAGAAAATAAAACGAATAATTTAAAAATTAAAAACCAAATCAAATCCGTGTACACTAGTCTTAGAATACCATTAAAATAAATCGTTAAAATAAAAAAGAAATATTAACATAATTACATATATTTATATAGCGCCTTCCCAAAAAGGAATAGAAATATAAAATGAATAAATGGAACCAAATAAATTTTTAAAAATCAGTACAAAATAAAAATAAAGAAAAGGACAAAATAATAAAAAATAAAAGCCAAAATGGTAAGAAAATAAAAATAAACGGGAGGATAATAAAAAAGTATTTTAAAAATTAATAAAATCAAAGCCCTATACACAAAAATATTAATAATATAAATCGTTAAAATGAAAATAAACTTAAATAATTAACACTAAACAAAATAAAGATGACTAAATAAGTAAAATAAAACAAAGTAATAAACACAAATACAATTACAAAATTAAAAACCAAAAATTTTGAATAAATACAAATATTAACAAAGTAAATTGTTACAATAAAAATTTGAAATAAACAAATTAAAGATGACTAAATAGGTAAAATAAAAACTAAATAATAAATAAGAAATGAACACATATACAATTACATAATTAAAAACAAAATAAACACTATGAATAAAAATATATATATTATAAATTAAAAATCAAAATAAACAAAAAATATAATATAAATAAACAAAAACGAAAGGAATTGTTCGCGAATGAAATTTCATTATTGTAAACCCATGGTGTCATATTCCAAGCAATTGCCAAGAAAACTTACAGCTTCAATTCTGGACATCCATTCACCTTACAAACCTTGCATGTGTGTATCAGACCAAACTAGGGGCCACAATCAACAGCTACAACAGCACCACTGAAGAATTCTCTTACCAGCACAATTTTTTTCCAAGTGTCATCAGCATCTGGAACAGGTTCAGCTCAGTCACTGGAGATTTTCCGGAGTCGCCTGAAGCCTCTAACACTCCGCTAGCTAGCCACACGGACCTTCTTTTTACTTGCACCAGTCTTTTGTTCCTACACACTTTGTTGATCTTTGTTCCCGTGACCAAGCACCTTTTTCACCGAGTACAACAATACTCTACTACTGAGTGATAATGATTGGAAGATAGATAAGATAGATGCGTCCAACTTATTCCAGTTAACAGTCAACCTAAAAAACGGAATTACAATTCATCTTTGACATCAATTAAAACAATCTAAATAGTCCGGGACTAAATCTAGGTAAGTGCTCTAGTTTTTGAGTTACCTGCACTCACCTACTAGAAAGTTGAAGCAATGTTTTTTAGTTAGAGCCTGTCAAGATACATTAGTTTTCAATAATAAAAAAATCTGCAATGAGGGCAAAAGTTTTGCTACAGTCGATTATATTATTTCACTGTATGCCCCAATTGGGCGATTTTGGGGCCAATGTCTTAGGGGTAGGGGTATCACTTTTGAGCATAATTTCAAAACCTGAATCCCAATGGTCTTATAATTATTATTCTCTATAAATAACAAATGGTTTTATAAGATCGTGTGATTTTTAATTCTATATTGGGTTTAATTGGGTAGTTATAGCTATTTTAACGTAATAAATGGCATTTTTGGGTCAAAATTTAGCAAATTCTGGTATTTTGCTTTTTAAAATATGTCATCCATAACATATACACGATGAATTGAGCTAATTTTGTTTTTGTAGAAGATAACAACACTGGTCAGTTTTTGGGAAAGTTTGAAAACCCAATTGTATTACTTTTTTAGTAACTGGGTTAATAACTAACTAATTTTTCCCAAAAATGCTAAAAAAATCGTGATTTTTAGCATGTTGAACAGTTACGGGACTATTCAACTTATTTTGGTGCCCTTGATAGTACAGCATGGCTCAAAGTTATTTTAAGGGTCATTGTAGCATAACAAAGTACACATAAGTCAGGTTAAAGTCAGAAAATAGCACCATTGTAATGGTTGCCATGGTAACAGTAACCACAAGAGCTGTGAATGGCTAAGTAGAAAAAAAATAGTTGTAGGACAATAACTTTTGAAGTTATTTCCACCATTCAGGCACTGCATTGGTGTGACATTTAGTAAAATTCCTGAATCGAGTACAGGTAATCAGGGCAATTGACGTCGCCCTGGAAACCGAGCCAAAGATGCTGGAAAAGGCGAGATCGATTTTAGCATTCTGAAGAGTTACGGGACGAGAACGTTTTTTCGTGATCCTTGATGGCACGGAAGGCTTCCAAACTTCTTTTGGGTTTGTTTGTAATAATTAAAGACACCTAAAGTCAAGAAATAGCAATCAATCATGTAATGGTACCTATTACCAGTGATCACATAGATCTTGAGTAGAACAATAGTCACACAATAACTAATAGTGTTTGACACCAATATGGTTTGTGAAATTAGAAACATTTGACTATGCGCACGGTCCAAAAAACAATATTACCATACCAACACACCCCATAATTTGGGGTTTGACCGAGGTTTTTTCACTACCAGGAGGGGGTCCATAGACGCCAAGAAAAACTTATGAAAGGGATTATGTTTTGCTAATATGAGGGCCTTGCCATATAAGCCCTGTATTACCATAATATTTAACCCAAAACTTGCTATTTTATAGGCGATCCTGTATTTGTATATTTGGGCACAGTTTAACTTCCGCTAACAGCTTCCCAAGGACACAATTATATGGACATGACAGAGCTATTTTGGGTTCGCTCGTCCGAAATACAACAAAAAAAAAAAGGTTCGCTAGTCCGAAATGAAAAAACATGTCATCAGGCCGAACATGCGCTAGTCCGAATTTAAATCTGAAAAGCACTGCACTAGTCCGAAATTATATTCGGACTGCGCATTGTTATTTTCGCTGAAAAACACCTTCGTTAGTCCGAAATTGAAAATGGGTGGGTTAGTCGAATATGAAAAAGAAAAACACTTTGCTAGTCCGAAAATGTATTCGGACTAACGAAGTATTTTATAACGGTTTGATAAAAACCAATGCGCTTGTCCGAATCTGAAAAACATTGCGTAGTCCGAATCTAAAAACACTGCGTTTGTCCGAATCTGAAAAACACTGAGCTAGTCCGAATCTGAAAACACTGCGCTAGTCCGAATCTTGAAAAACACTGTTTGTCAATCCGCACAACCACTGCGCTAGTCCGAAAGTAGTCGTACTAACCGCCGCAGTGTTTTATTACAGGCTGATGAATAAACACTGCGATAGTCCGAATTTGAAAAAAACACTGCGCTAGTCCGTTATTTTTCGGACTAGCGCAATGTTTCAAATTCGGGACAACGCCCCCCCCCCCAGTGCTTTTCAGATTCGGTTTAGCACAGTGATTTATGATTTTGAGTATAAGGTGCTGTAGTTTAACTAGTCAACTTAAATGTTGTATTTAACATATATGCAGACGCTTATGTATCGAAATCTTTTGTAATTACTTATCATTTGAAAGTGTGTGCAGATTCAGTGTTTACATTAAAACGAGAGACCTATTAGTATCGATGATACGTAAATAAGAAAAAAGAATGGTTTTAACTGAAAAAAAGTCATTAATTGCACAGCGCTCTCAAAATTTGGCGAAAGTCATTTTGTGTACAAAAAGAAAAAGTATAGAAAAAAACAAAGAATTTTGGGCACAAATATCACACAAACGACATAATTGAGGGTGTGTTTGTTTGGTACATTAGGAAACCTTTGGCTTAGATCTTTACCAAAAACAAAGCCCAATCCTTTTTGGTGTGTTATCGTCCTCTGAAGACAATCACTTTCTTACTCATTTTGAAGAATCCGTCCAAAAAATACGTGCCGATTGCGATATGATCTGACATGGGTGATTGGACACTATTGACTTGTTAAAAAAAGAACGCTACTTTTAAGGATATTTGCGCACTTTAATTTGGCTTCGACAACTAATCACCACAGCCACTCGTGTTACTGATACAACATCTAATTGCATTGATCATATTCTCACTAATAATCCTAGGATGATTTGTCAATCAGGTACATCATATGGTCTAAGCGACCACCTTCTTATCACTGTACAACGTAAAAGTTGTCAGTGGTCAAGTAGGTCACCATACAGGGTGAGTAAGAAAAAAGTACAAACCAAATGAGGGATTTTTTTAGAAGGAAACCCTTAACGGAATGAACCAATTAAGTCCTGTGATAGGATAGTCTGTTTTTTAAGCAGCATTTCACAATATTTAACTTTTGAAATCGATCAAGCCATTCAAAGGCTACAGTATTTGTGATGTATCCATTTTGCCCCGAACAAATGCACACTGACTGTACACATGAGATCATTACTGCGCAGCGTGAGAGCTTCAAAATAAATTAAAAGGTTGATTTCTTTGGGCGCCGTTATTCAAATTATCCGAAGGAATGGTGGAATGATAATGAATTAATACTTAAGATTTACAGTAACTGTAACAGTATATTTTTTTGAAAATGGAACATTGTAAAGTTTATCTGTTATCCATCCCTACACATGTTATTTGGAAAGTGGTTAGTAGGTGGAAATCAAAAGAATGAAAAGAAAAGCAGAAAAAACATAATTTCAATTAATAAAATAAAAAATTGTGATTTTATTAAATATCATTTTGAATTTTTGATATTACGAAGTTTCATTTTACAGTCTTACCCAACGATCTGTAACCCAGATATTTTATTTAGGGGACATGGGGAGGGAAGGGACCAGGAGATGGGAACCATTTAACTTTTCGGGGACCATCACTAAAAACACATTTTGCAAGGTGAACAACTGGTAACCTGCCAATACTATCAATGTATTACTTTTCCTGATCTCTATTGGGACTAGGAGGAGGGAAAAATTTTGAGTGCGGATCTTACCCTTACTCTTCCCCTCCCACGCCCTCACCCACAGGCTGGTTACGTCATTGGGGTTCCCTGACATTTATTCCAAATGTGTAAATAATGAAGGATTATGCTGTGCAAATCCCAAGACGAACGTAAAACAAAAGTTTACTGGGTTACATCTCGCACGTGTGTAACTTGGTCGGTCTTTAACATAGGAGTACCTTCACTTCCGCAACTGTCACTTTTGAACGCGTTAATAAATTTTAAGCCGTCGTATTTTTACTATGAGAGCTAACAAAACGGAATGTACTTCTTTGTACAAGAAAAAAATATTGAATAGCGTCACAGAGGGTTTTCCATGAAAAATCGCTCAATTTGGTATTTGGACTTTTTTTTGATCCACCCTGTTAGAGTTATAAATGTCAGGGTCCAATAAGAATTAAGTGACAGAAACTCTTTTGTCAAAATTGTCTTCTATGAATTGGTCTTTAATCTATGAAAGTACCAATGTTAATAATCATGCATGGGATCTGTTAAAAACTGCTATTTTTTGAAGATTTCTTCTTGATGAAATTGAACCATTTAAGGACGAACAGTGTCAACCCTGAGTTGCCGAGTATCTATTTGGTTTGTAACTTTGCAAATATTTGATTTTGTATGTTAAAAGTATACATTTCTAGAAGCGTAAATTGGACGATGAGCCCGATGGTGGCATTAAATTAATTGTAAAACTTTCCTGTTTTGAGAGAAATACTAAAAAAAAAACGTGATTTTGCCCCAAAATTTCAGACAGCATAACAAAAACAATTTAAATTTTATGATTTCTTATGGTATTTTTTATATAAACAAGACAAATTGTCTAGGAATGGTTTTCTCATTTTTTTAAATAGAGCCTACTTTTCGAAATATTAGGATAAAAAATGTCAAAAAAAATGTGATTTTTTATTTTTCTTTTCCAAAATTTGAGTAGATATTGGCGAATACTTTAGTTAGAAATGAAAAAATGAAAAATTGAGAAAGCCGTTCCTAGAGAAGACCGATTGCTATCGTCGGAAAGTTAAACCTTGCTTTTTACCTCGGTATTTTGGATATCTGTCTGGGACATGAAAAATGTGCCAAATTTTGCGAAAATTGAAAATTGAGAAAATCCCGTGTTTTAGTAAAAAAGTGACTTTTCCACGCCATTTAAGATATCTCTTTCTCAAATCATTTTATTCTTGAACTTCAAATTGAGTATGATGTGATGACAATACATCTTTATGTACTATAATCAAACATCTTTATCAAACCCCTTAATAAGCATTTGCTGAGAGCACACAAAACATGCTCTACTGCGATTTTGTAACACAGCTAAATTAAGTTAACACGTGACATTTTTCAGAGAACAACAATACGAACTTGCTCAAATCAAAAGCGAACCCTGCTAAGGCAATCTGTTCGCCTTCACATAAGGTGATTCTACATTATAATGCCTAGAAGGTTTCACACCCACATTAATCCT